>JAODAL010034074.1:0-44751 GCA_025379985.1 Phyllomedusa bahiana | reverse complement strand
CGAAATGTTTAAAGGAGAAAGAAAGATCCAGAGTTATGATAGTTGAAGAGATGGCAAGGGCTGGGATGATGACAGCACTAAGGTCAGGGATGAGGTGAGATGGCAATGGATCAAGGTTACAGGTAGCTTCTTCAAATAAAAATTGCAGTAAGAAATCATTTTAAAAAACATTTTTCAAGAGGCTCATTACTGTTTGAAGAGGAATGTGAAGAAGACCGGCAACTAATCGGTGACCTCGGCAATTGGGGCCACAACAAAATCAGAGATCCATGCCTGATTCATCTTGATGAAAGTCAAACGATCCATATTATCTGTGGAAAGCCGGATGCGTTTGTCTGTAATGACTCCTCCAGCTGTGCTGAAGGTCCGCTCAGATATGACGCTGGCTGCTGGGCAGGCAACACCTCTAAGGCATGGCGAGCATTCGTCCATTTTGGATACCCAGAAGTCTATTGGGTCCGGAACACATACAAAAACATCGGTGTTGAGACACAGATAGTCGTGCATCATGATCTTAAGCTGGTCTCTGTGTGTTGTATATGTGCCCTGCATTGCATGCGTTGGTGAGGTGGTAAATAAAGATTGCCAGAGGTCACCTATTAGGCTTCTGCCACCTGCCTGCGTGCTGCCGCTAAACGGCTACTTGGCACTCTACTGCTGTTACGTCGCTGACTTGTTCCACTGGACATTTGAAGAACGTGAAGCAGAAGCAACAGATGTCTCCAGTTGATCAATCAGCAAGGTCTCCATTTCCTGCATTTTACTCTCTTTATGGTGGATGGAAGGAAAGTGCTGAGTTTTGTTTTGTACCGGGGATTCAGGAGGGTGGCCACCCAGTAACTGTTGTTCATTTTGATATCCTTAATGAGAGGATCATGTTGGAGGAAATGGAGCATCCAAGCACTCATGTGAGAGATGGAGCCTTGATTTCCCAAGCCTCTGGGTCGGGGGCACTAGCAAAGTCATTTTCCTCATCTTCCTCCTCCGCCTCAAATTCGCGCCAACCTCTTTCCAAGGCAGGGACGTCGTAACGTCGTGTCTAGGAATACCTCCTCCTCCTCCTCCGCTTCCTCCGACACAGTTTCAACACAGCCCTGACTTGCCTCAGATGATGCACCCTGAGAGCTGAGGCGCCCCCTTGCACTAGCCCTGGACCCCGAACCACTGCCTAATGAAGACCGATAAAATTTAGAAACTGTCGGGCCTTGTGGATTCGACAGAGAGAAAGGCTCTGTGTCCGCATCTGTGTCCGTCTCCTCTTCCGTCGCTGGCGGGACCTGATGTTTCAGAGTGTCCAACGATCGTATCCAGAACTAAGAATCACCACAATGCTCATGCTGACAAGTGGCATCGTCCGCACTGACCATTTTGGTGGCTTCTTCAAAACTGGCAAGGATGGTCAGAGCTCTTTCACCTGCCTCCACTCTCGGTGGCTCAACACCCCGAGTCCGCAACCGCTGCTTGTCAGGCCATGTGTCAATTCGTACTGCGTAATGGCATTGCGCTGCTCCCACAATCGCTGGAGCATGTGGAGGGTGGAACTCCAGCGTTTTGCCACGTCAACAATGAGATGGTTGACGGGGAGGCCGAGCTGACGCTGCAACGCAGCCAGGCGGGACGAAGCAGGGTGCGAACAGTGGAAGTGCGAACTCAGACCTCGGGCCTTCTTCAGCAGGCAGTCCAGACCCGGATAGTGCTTTAGAAATTTCTGGACGATGAGGTTCATGACATGTGCCAAGCAAGGGATGAGCTCCAGCCTACCGATCTTAAGGGCGCCAGCAGATTTCGCCCTTTATCGCACACCACCTTGCCTGGCACAAGGTTCTTGTCACCCAGCCACCCTCTGGTCCTCGTTGCAGAGATCCGTCCATAGCTCCTGACCTGTGTGTGGACGTCTCCAAGACAGATTAATTTCAACACGGCCTGGTTTCTCTGGCCCGTGATGCCACCAGAGGACCTTGGGGAAAGACCCTGCACCATCCCTGCGGTTTTGAAGAGCGTGCGCCGAGCCTGAGAGCCACCGTCACCCCCGGACATCCACCCAGTTCACCCAGTGAGCGTCCAAGAGATATAGCGCCTTGGCCGTGCTTACTAGTCCATGTGTCGGTGGTGAGATGGACTTTTCCGGACACAACTGCAGACAACGCGCTTGAAATTTTAGATGACACGTGGCTGGCCAGGGCAGGGATGGCTTTTCTGGCAAAGAAATGCCTGCTCGGCATCTGTATTGGGGGCAGGCAAGGGCCATGACGTGGCGGAACCCATCTGTGTCCACCAGACGGAAAGGCAACATTTCCAAGCCAAAAGCCTGGCAATGCCGACATTCAGGCTTTTTTACTTTGGGATGGTTTGGGTTAAAGTGTTTCTTCTGCTCCCAAACCTGGAAGACAGAAGGCTGGCTGCTGGACTGGCCGCTGTACGGCGTGCAGGTCATCAAACTGGCGGAAGGAGAAGGGGTAGGATGGGTCTCTGGTGGTGCTGGTGGTATTCGGGCGATGGTGGAGGCTGAAGCAGAGGTTGATCCCTGATCATGACTCTGAGAGACATGGGCAGCTGAGGAATGCTTGGTGGTGGCGGAGGAGGAGGAGGCGGAGACAGAGAGTGTGACAGTGGTTGGAAGCCCGGTGTCGGTCTGGCCTTTTTTGGCCAAGTGTTGCCTCCATTTCAACTCATGCATTCGCTGCATGTGACTATAAATGTTGGTGGTGGTTAAACACCTAAGATTCTTGCCTCTACTTATGCGTTTACGGCAAAGGCGGCATATGACATCGCTGGCTGAATCAGAAGCGTGCTCAACGAAGGCCCAGGTTTGAGAGGTCCTGGACCTTTTTGACGGCGATAAGCGAGGAGCGGGGTTTCCGCTGACTGTGGCTGGTGGAATCATATCAGCGGACTTCTGCGACCGCCCTCTCCCTTTTTGAGGCGGGACCCGTATTGACACTACCCCATCGTCTTCCTCCTCGTCCAGTGATGAAGCGCTCGCAAGCAAATTCTGTGGAAAAGACCACGATGGATCCGCAATGTCGTCATCATCATCATCATCAACACAGGTGACTTGGTCGTCCTGACTTTCTGCATCCAGAAGCTGCGGGCTACAAGCAAGGGGCACTGCAAGGCGTTGCCAACCGCCCGGGATTTTTGACGATTGACCGACTTCCTTATCATCCTCTGATGGCATCAGTAACTGGGCGTCAGAGCAGACAAAATCATCATCTTTGACCTCTTGATCTTTTAACATGCCTTCTGACCCCAACCGCATTTTGTCATCAAAGAGGTCTTCAGAAAATGGATTATCCACAGTGGTGGGTACACGAGTTGACATTTGGGCTGCCTTCGCTTCATGTTTGACGAATGATGATGATGCTGATGACGACATTTGTGGCCGGGACTGGGAGGCGAGGAGGTAAGACTGCTGGATGCAGGTTGCATTAACCACTGAAGGACATATTGGCGACGCTGTTCGTTACTGAGATTCACAGGGCCCTGACCCAGCGATGACAGGCCTGACGGTCCTGCAACCGACGATCCGCTGGCATGCGTGTTGTCGCCAGCACTGGAAGGAGTACCTTCTCTCGTACCTCTACCTCCATGTCCTACCCCCCTCTTTGCTCGCTTACCACCTGAATTTCGCTCCATGTTCAGAAAGCTAAAAATTTGAGAAGGTATGGAAGAGTTTTGGAAAGCCTCTTATTAAAAGACGGCAAATCACAGCTATTCTCAAATCCCTCAAATCAAAACAAAATTGCTGGATTGAAATTTAAGTGCAAGGTACCTCTATCAACAAAGCTTGACTGATCAAAAGTGAAAAAACACCTATCTGAAATGTATACGGATAATAAAAGGTATTTTTGGCACCTATCAACACCTGTGGTGACTACAAAATTGCTGTATTCAAATTTAACTGCAAGGTGGCTCTATGAACAAAGCTGGCCTGCGCCAAAGTGCAAAAAACACGTATGTCAGGGCTAAGCTGTGCTCAGACTGCAGACAGGCTGCAACAGCTGATGTGCGCTCCCTCCCTGATACACTTGCTGCTGACAGCTCTGTGAGTGACAGGGGCCCAGCCACTCCTGACAGGGGGCGAGTTGCACCAGCCAATGGAGGACCCGGAGGCCGCTCCAATCAGCTGCAGGGGCGGTATCCAGGAATCCCATTTTAAACTCCCTAAAAGCTGACTGCTGCGCCTGTGATATTCCTGGCTACCTTGTTGTTTGTTTTTGTGTTTGCTTATCCATATTCCTGACCCCGGCCCGTTCTCCTGACCCCGGTTTGTCTCCTGATTTTGTACCTCACTCCCGTTCGTGTTTGACCTCGGCTATTTTACGTTTATCCCTCTGGTTCTGATTTGTGGCTTTGGCGTTCCTATTTGATATTGACCCGGACTGTCTGACTATTCTACTTCCTCACGTCCCCAGCACTTTAGCAAGCAGGGACTGCGCCCAGTTGTCCATCTGCTGCCTATGGCAGCACATCAAGTAGGCATGGGACAGTGGATGGGATCCAGTTAGGGCTCACGCACCTCCCTTGATGTGACATTATCACAGCAGGCCAAAAACCGTAACTGCTCTACCCCCTCACTATGGACCCCATACAGCTCTGGTAGAGGGCAGATGTTAGGGGCTAACCCGCTATTCCCAGGATCTGGCGCTGAGGTAGAACAACAGGGCTTACCCTAAGTCAGAGGGTCCCCTGCATTACCTTACCCCTCCAGTGTGTACCCCTATCCAGTTGCCTGACAGGTTTGCAGGTAACAGTGAGGCCTTGTGCATTTAGAAGGGTTGTCGTCTGTATTTTTAGCTCCCCCGCCCACTTATCTCGAGGTAATAGGAACAAAGGTGGCAATTGTTATGTCCTTAGCTGCAGGGTCCCCCCAGGAGTGGGTGGCATTTCGTTACCGCAATGACTCACCTGAACTGTCTTCTGTGACAGGTTCTCTTTGCCGCTATAGGTACTACTCTTTAATGACCCAGATAGGCAAGCTGTGGCTGATGCTCCGCTGACCACTTTGAGGCAGGTGAGAAGACTGTTGAGGGAGTTTATTTTGCCTCTGAATTTCGTCGCTGTGCGTTCCGGCTGGATAGGAACGACGCAGCACTCAGATGCCAGTATTTAGATTAGGGTTAGTTGACTCATGTGAAGGATTATTGGTGGATTACCCTACCACTGGTACTCTTAGATGAGGCATGGCAAACTGGCCCCGTTCGTCTGAACAGACTTTTAGGGGAGAGGGAGGGGGGGGGGGGGGGGAGGGGGACGCAGGAAAAGGTTCCCCCCCGGTGGTCCACACCATGTCCACCCCTAAAACCCTTTTTACCGACGTATAACCCCAGAGGAGCCCATGCAAGTAGGGCTTTTTCTGTCACTGCGGCTTAGTGAACCGTAAGGACTATACCCGTCGCATCCAGGGGTTGTGCTTCTACTTTTGGAATAAGATGGACACAGAATTCGGGAATGCTCCAAACGGAGGACCAGGTCGGAAAAACTCCAACGCCCTAGGTGGTAAAGCAGGAGGATCACCTAGGCGAACAGGTATTCCTAATGTATAAAATAAGGTTGCTGCACCAGTTAAGATTTCATACTTGGTTCGCTGTCGGTTCTGGGAATGCATTGTTGATTTCTGGATCACTTCTATTTTGTGATGCTCTTTCCGCCAAAACGTCTGGGCCTATCATTGTGACCACTATCTGACTCACTGCTAGTTGGCAATTGACTCCACCCACTAACTCGGGGCGCCATCAAAAATTGTAGCCCCTGAGCTGGAGATGGTGGGTCGATCCATACATATTGAAAAGTGTATTCTATCGTCATGGAGGGGCTGCCCGCTGATGTGGTGTCGGGGCTGCCCTGGCTTCAGAAAACATAATCCAGTGTATTGACTGATTCAGGGAAAATTAGTCCAGTGTGGGGACCACGGTGTGTTTGACAGATGTCTCCTTAACGCATAGCTGGCAATATGATTGCAGAGCTAATTTTCTATCTGAAGCGGTGGTGCCAGCGTTGAAGCCTATGCGGCATCGTGTGATACGATGCTCGGGCTAAGGTTCCCAAGAAACCGTCCTCCTGGTGAACTATGCCCGCTCACCCTGTACCTGAACGTCATATGGTGGTGTTCAGGAGGTGGTAAAACCCAGTGTCTTATCGGGCTGAAATTAACCCTCTTCTCTCTGTTACATAACGTGTCCCTCCTGCACTGCGCCTCGTATAGAGTATATTCAGCCTGTGACTCCACCGCCCATCTAGGGCACCCCCCGTCCCATTCGCATAGAGGGGGAGTTTTGAACCAGACCCGGGAAGGTCCCAGGGCCCCTTCCTAAAGGGGGTATGTCAGGGCTAAAGCTGTGCACAGACTGCAACAGGTTGCAAACAGCGAAGTGCGACCTCCCTGATACACTTGCTGCTGACAGCTCTGTGAGTGACAGGGCCCACCACTCCTGACAGGAGGCTAGTTGCACCCAGCCAATGGGAGGAACCCGGAGGCCGCTCCGCAATCAGCTGCAGGGGCGGTATTCCCAGGAATCCAATTTAAACTTCCCTGAAAAGCTGACTCTGGCTGCGCGCCTTTGATATTCTTTGGCTACCTTGTTGTTTTGTTTTTGTGTTTGCTTATCTGTATTCCTGACCCCGGGCCTTTCCTCCTACCCCCGTTTTGTCCTCCTGATTTTGTACCTCGCTCCCTATCGTGTGTTGACCTCGTTGTTACGTTTATCCCTCTGTTCTGATTTGTGGCTTTGCGTTTCCTATTTGATATTGACCCGGACCTGTTTACTATTCTACTTACTCACGTCCCCAGCACTTTAGCAGAGCAGGGACTGTCGCCCGTTGCCCATTTTGCCGCCTAGGGCACAGCACGTCAAGTAGGCAGGGACAGTGGGCTGGGTTCCAGTTAGGGCTCACTGCACCTCCCTTGACATGACAACATGTATCTGAAATGTATACGGATAATAAACGGTATTTTTTGCACCTAAAAATACACGGCTGATGACATGTGAAATGATATGGAAATAATAGGTATTTGGGCACCCATCAGTAACACCTGTGGTGGACACAAAATTGCTGTATTCAAAATTAACTCAAGGTACCTCTATCAACAAAGCTTGACTGCGCCAAATTGAAAAAAACACCTATCTGAAAATGCATACGGATAATAAACGTATTTTTCGAACCTAAAAAATTACAGCTGCGGGTGACGAAAAAATTGCTGGATTCATATATAAAGTGCAAGGTAAACCTCTATGAATAAAGCTGGACAGCGCCAAATTGAAAAAAAACACCTATCTGAAATGTATACAGATAATAAACGGTATTTTTTGCACCTAAAAATACACCTGCGGTTACGACAAAATTGCTGGCTTCAAATTTAAGTGCAAGGTACTACTATCAACCAACAAACTGGACGCGCCAATTGACAAAAACACCTATCTGCATTATACCGGATAATAAACGGTATTTTTTGCAACCTAAAATACACCTGCGGTGTACACAAAATTGCTGGATCAAATTTAATTGCAAGTACCTCTATCAACAAGCTTGAGTGACCAAAAGTGAAAAAAACAGCTATCTGGAATGTATAACGATAATTAAACGTATTTTTTGCACCTAAAAATACACTCGGTGACACAAATTGCTGGATTTCAAAATTAAGTGCAAGGTACCTCAATCAACAAAGCTGAGTGACCAAAAGTGAAAAAAAACAGCTATCTGGAATGTAACGGATAATAAAACGGTATTTTTAGCACCCTAAAAATACACCTGCTGTGACGACAAAATTGCTGGATCAAATTTTAAATTGCAGGTGCTCTATGAATAAAAGCTGGACTGTGCACATTGAAAAAAAACACCCTATCTAAATACTATACGATAATAAACGGTATTTTTTTGACCTAAAAATACACCTGCGGTGACGACAAAATTGCTGATCAAATTTAAGTGAAGGTACCTCTATCAACAAAGCTTGATGACCAAAAGTGAAAAAATAGCCTATCGGAATTAATACTGATAATAAAAGAGGAGTTTGCACCTACACAAATAGACCTGCAGTACTAGAAAAATCTGTATACTAATTACTAAGTTCAGGCTGCCCAACATCCAAGTAATATCTCAACAAAAACAGTATAATAAAAAGCTATTGCAATCAAATGTCTACACTAAGTTTTTGGGTGCACAATATCCAGTCTCCTTTAAAGAGCCTGTCTGCTGCTGTGTTCGCACCCGCCACCCCCCCCCCCCCCCGCTCCCCACGTGACTTTACAGGCTAGATGCTCCTTTAAAATCTCCAGCCTAACTACCTAAAATCTGCAAATCTCTAATCCTAACTAAGTCTAAGTTAACTGCTAAAAGAAAGCTGTCCTCTGTGACAAATAAGAATAATTTCGCTGAGCTGTTTGCTGAGCTTGTATGGACATAGGCAGAGCGCATGTCCTACGCTATGAGACGCGACACACACTAAGGCAGAACAGGAAGGCTGTTTCTATGGTAAAACAGGTCATGTATTTTTTCCAGCCAATCGCAACCATTACACATCCAGTCATGACGTCGCACACACAGCTCAAGCTCACCCTGCTCCTACTATCCTGGGCCGCCAAATGACAGGAAGCGCCAAAAATGGCGCATATTAATAGATTATGTGCAGATTTTTTAACCTAAATTTATTGTCTGTGATCGAAAAAATCCGATCAACATAAAAACCGAGCCGAATTTCAACTTTTGTCGATAATAATCGCTCAAACACAAATAAAAAAGTTCAGATGTATCAAAACTAAACTTGCCAATAACCACCGTGACATGACCACAGTGTTACCCAAATTTTTCATTGCTTTTCAATGGCCTTTGTAAGAGATAGAGCAATAACAAAAATGTGTGATATTAAAATGTAAACCTTGCTACATCTG
This sequence comes from Phyllomedusa bahiana, assembly GCA_025379985.1. Classification (NCBI taxonomy): domain Eukaryota; kingdom Metazoa; phylum Chordata; class Amphibia; order Anura; family Hylidae; genus Phyllomedusa; species Phyllomedusa bahiana. The sequence goes on along the minus strand of JAODAL010034074.1, from coordinate 35,863 downwards.
TAAATAACTAACCCTAATTAAATCTTCAATCCAAAACTGTTTTTGTTCTTTCATTTTTTAAAATGAAAGTTCTAAGCAATAAGCCACTTCAGAAGTGTAAGGGGTTTACATTTTTTGTTTGAGCGATTTTTATCGACAAAGTTGAAATCGGCAAGGTTTTTTTTGGTGATCGAAATTTCCAACATGCGATAATTTAAAGGTTAAAAAAAAACTGACTCATTATTAAATCGCGCCTTTTTCGGCCTTCCTGTAAATTTTTTGGGGGCCAGCAAATCAAAATTTCAGAATAGAGCGGGGGGAGTTTTGGTGCACTCATGCTGGGATGTGTATGGTTGCGATTGGCTGGAAAAAAACACATGACCTCCTTTTACATGAACAGCGTTTTCCCGTTTCAGCCTAGGTCTCTGGCGTCTATAGGATAGGACCGCGCTCTGGGCCCGTGGCAAACAGCTCGGAAATTTGTTATTTCTGCACAAAAACCCTACTATTAGCTGTGACCTTCCAATTTAGTTAAATTAGAGATTTGAAATTTTATGTAGTTCTAAAAATTTTAAAGCCAACACCGCTGTAAAAACACGGCGGGGGGGACAAGGGGGGCCCCCGCGGGGGAAAAAGACATAAAGAACCTTAAAAAGTTCACCCAAAACTTTTGTAGACATTGTAGTGGAATACTTTATTATTAACATTTGCAGAAAAAATTCCTGATTTGGGGGGCCTGAACTTTATTGGATACACACATTTTTAGTAACTGCAGGTCTCGTTTTTAGCTGCAAAACTTCACTTTTTTATCGTATCATTTTAAAAAGGTGTTCTTTTCAATTTTTTTCCCATTACACCTGTGACGTTGAATTCCACCTTGCAGTTAAATTTCAATACAGCAATCTTTGCAGCACAGGTTGTTTGTTGCCAAAAATACCGTGTATCGTACGAAAACATCACAGTTACGTTTTTTGACTTTTGGGCCCCCCAGCATTGTTCATTTACGCAGCCCTACTAAAACTTAAAACAGCAAAATTTATATTCACCCCAAGGGAATTGAAAGGTGCCAAAAAAAAAAAGTTTTTTAACCAAAACATAACAGTTACTGTTTTTTTTATTTTGCCACCAGCTTTTTTCATTGACGCAGCATTTTACGTAATCTTTAAAAAACAATTCTATATTAAACCACAGGTGAATTGAAAGGTGCAAAAAATACCGTTTATTATACCAAAACATAACAGTTTTACGTGTTTTTTGATTTTTTTGCACCCCAGCATGTTCATTGACGCAGCATCTACGTAAATCTTAAAACAGCAATTCTATATTCACCACAGGTGAATTGAAAGGACAAAAAATATCGTTTATATATACCAAAACATAACAGTTACGTGTTTTTTTGACATTTTTTGCGCACCCAGCATTGTTCATTGAGCAGCATCTACGTAAATCTTAAAAACAGAAAATTCAAATATTCACCACAGGTGAATTGAAAGTGCAAAAAATACCGTTTATTATATAAAAACATAACAGTTACGGTTTTTTGGACTTTTGCCCAGTCCAGATTTGTTGATAGACACCTTTGCGTTGAATTTGAATCCAGCAATTTTGTTTTGATTAGAGGGATTTGAGAATAGCTGTGATTGCCGTCTGTTTAATAACGAGACTTTCAAAACTATCTTGTTCATACTTCTCAAATTTATATATTTCTGAACATGGAGCGAAAATGCAGGTGGGTAAGGCGGAGCAAAGGGGGGGTAGCACATGGAGGCGTCTGAGGTACGATGAGAGGTTACTCCCTTCAGAGTGCTGGTCGACAACCACGCATGCCATGCGGATCGTTCAGTTGCAGGACCGTCAGGCCTGCATCGCTGGGTCAATGGCCCTGTGAATCTAAGTAACGAAAAAATTCGTCGCCGCACAAGTCTGTCCTTCAGTGGTTAATGAACCTGCATCTAGCAGTCTTACCTCCTGTCCTCGACAGTCACGGCCAACAAATGTCGTCATCAGCATTCGCATCAGCATCAGTTTTCCACACTTGAAGAGCAGCCAATAATGTCAACTAGCGTTTGTGTACCCACCACTGTGGGAGTAATCCATTGTATGAAGACCTCATTGATGACAGAAACTTGCGGTTTGGGGTCAGAAGGCATGTTAAAAGATATCGCAAGAGGATGATCGTTTTTATCTGCTCTGACGGCCCAGTAATGGTGTGTTTTTGCATCAGAGGAGGTGAAGGACGCCGGTCATTGTATCGGGCCAAAAATCCCGGGACGTTCGTCAACGCCTTCGCAGTCCCTTGCTTGTAGCCGGAGCTTCTGGATGCGCAGAAATCAGGGACGGCTCTTCCAAGGCACCTGTGTTGAATGATGATTGACGCCAATTGCGGGATCCATCCTGGTTTTTTCCGAGAATTTGCTTGCGAGCGCTTCTTCAGTGGACGAGGAAGGAAGACAGGGGGTAGTGTCAATACTGGGGTGCCCGCCCACCAAAAAGGAAGAGGGCGGTGCGCAGGAGTCCGTTGATATGAAGTTCCCTAGCCACGCGGTCAGCGCAAACCTCCGCTCCTCGCCGTCAAAAAAGGTCCAGGGACCTCTCAAGCTGGGCGCTTCTCTCTTAGCAAGCATCTGATTGTCACCCAGCGATGTCATATGCCCGCTTTGCCATAAGAAAGAGCATAAGTAGAGGCAAGAACCTTAGTGGTTAACCACCTCCATACACTGTCTATCAATGCAATGAATGAGTGAGTTGAAAATGGGATCGGGAAACACTTGCGAACATGTAAAAGGCCAGACCGACGAACGGGCCTGTTGCTCAACCCTCTATCGCACCCTCTGATCTCCGCCTCCTCCTCTCCCGCCACCACATCCGAACGCGTTCCTCGAGCGTGCCCATGTCGCTCAGAGTCATGATCAGGGTTCAGCCTCCGCTAAAGCTCCACCGTGCCGATGTACACCCAGCAACACATGAGGACCCATTCCTACCCCTTCTCCTTCGCCAGTTTGACGAACCTGCAGACATACAGCGGTCCAAGTCTAGCAGCCGAGCACTCTTCTGTCTTCCAGGTCATTCGGGGAGCAGGAAGAAGAATCACTTTAAAAACCCAAAACCCATCCAAAGCCAAAGCCTGAATGGCGGCATTGCCAGGCTTTTGGCCTTGGAAATGTTGCCTTTCTGGTCTGGTGGACACTGTGAGGACTCGCTATTGGGGTTATCCGCCACGATAATGGCCCTCGCCTGCCGCCCAATACGCCCAGATGCGAGCAGAGGCATTTCTTTTGCCAGAAAAGCCGTCCCTTCCCTGGCCAGCAAGTTGCAATCTCTAAATTTTCAAGCGCTGTTGTCTGCTTCTGTGTCCCGCGAGAAAAAGTCCATTCTAGCCACCCGGACACATCTTGGACTAGTAAGCACGGCCAAGGCTTCCGCGTGTGTGTTATCTCATCTGTGAATAGCTCAATTGGGGGAGCTGGCGTGGATGTCTCTGGGGGTGGTGACTGGTGTCTCTCGCTGGCTCGGCGCGCTATTTCGATCTTACAAAAAAGCTAGGGTGTTGCGGGTTCTTTCCCCCACAGGTCCTCTGGTGGCATCCTCCGTGCCCAAAAGACACCAGGGAGCTCGTGTTGAAATTAATCTCGCACCTTGGAGGACCGTCCACACCACAGGTCAGGAGCTGTGACGGCTCTCCTGCAACGAGGATCTCTTAGCGCTGGACTATGGGTGACAACTGTTGAACCTCTCTTGTTGTCCAGGCAAGGTGAGTGTGCGATACGGGCGAAATCTTGCTGGCTCGCCCTTTCATGGATCGGTAGGCTGGAGCACATCCCTTGCCTGCTGGCAACATGTCCTTTGAACCTTGTCGTCCAGAAATTTTTCTAAAGAGCTAACCCGGGTCTGGACTCTGCATGCTGAAGAAAGGCTCGCAGGTCTCTGAGGTTGGTACACTTCAGGCCGTTCGCACCCCGCTTCGTCACCGACTGGCTGCGTTCTGGCTGCGTCTAGCTCCACGGTCCTCCCCGTAACTCCGTTCTCCATTTGTTGACGTACTGCAACAACGATGGAATTCCTCCACCCTCCACACATGCTCCAGCGATTGTGGCAGCAGCGCAATGTCCATTAAGCGTACGAAGGACCTGGCCTGTACAAGCAGCGGTCTAGAGGACCTTGGGGGTGTTGAACCACCGAGAGTGGAGGCAGGGTGAAGAGCTCTGCTCTACCATCCTTGCCAGTTTTGAAATGCCACCAACTTAGGTCGTGCGGACAATGCCCTTGTCAGCGATGAGCATTGTGGTGATCTTAGTTTGGAACTAGAACGAGTCGTTGTGACACTTCTGAAAACAACAGAGGTCCCCACGCTCAGCGTGACGGAAGGTGGAGTAGACGGACTACAGATGCGGGACACGAGCCTTTCTCTCCGTCAATTTCAAACAGGCCGGACAGTTTCACACTCTTTCATCGGTCTTCATTAGGCAGGTGGTTAGGGGTCCAGAGCTGTGCATGGGGCGCATCAATCCTATCAGCTTCAGGTGCATCATCTCAGGCCTGAGTCAGGGCCTGTTGTTGAAGCTGTGTGCCGGAGGCTAGACGAGTGCAGTGAGGTGGAGGAGGAAGAGGAGGTATTCCTAGAGACACCATCGATGTTACCGAGTCCTGCCTCTGAAAGAGTGTTGGCGCGAATTTGAGGCGGAGGAGGAATGATGAGGAAGATCAGTTTGCTAGTGCCCCTCGACCAGAGGCTTGGGAAATGCATCTGCTTCCATCTCTCACTACATGAAGTGCTTGGATGCTCCATTTCTCTCAACATGATCCTCGCAGTAAGGCATCAAATGTAACAAACAGTTACCTGGGGTGGCCACCCTCCTGGACGACCCGGTTACAAAACAAAAAATCAGCACTTTGACTCTTCCACCCACCCCAAATAGAGAGTAAATGCAGGAAATGGAGACCTTGCTGATTGATCAACTGGAGACATCTCGTTGCGTCTGCCTTCCACCGTTCCCAAAATTGTCACGGTATTGGAACAACATCAGAGACGTGACAGCTGTAGAGTGCCAAGTAGGCGTTAGCGGCAGCACGCTGCCAGGCAACGGTCGTCGGAAGCCTTAATGTGGATGAGACCTCTGGGCAATCTTTGTTTACCACCTCACCAACGCATGCAATGCAGGGCTTACGCATTCCAACACACCAGAGATAAGTCTGTTAAGATCATGCTTGTTGCACTCACTATCTGCGTGTCGCTCAACAACAATGTTTTTGAATGTGTTACTGGACTCCATAGACTATCTGTGGGTATCCAAAATGGACGAATGGCCCGAGTGGTCGTCACGCCCATAGAGGTGTTTGTCCCTGCCAGCAGAAAGCGTTCATATCTGAGCGGACCTTCAGCAAAGTGGAGGTGTCATTACAGACAAACGCATCTGGCTTTCCACTGATTACATGTGGTGTTCGGTTTGACTTTCTGTCACTTAGATTGAATCAGGGCATGGATCTCTGATGATGTTGTGGCCCAATTGCCGAGGTCACCGATTAGTTGCCGGTCTACTTCACATTCTTTTCAAACAGAAATGTCCCTCTGAAAACTTTTTTTAAAATGATCATTTATACTGAAATTTTTATTCTCTTTTCCTCTTTTATTCTCTTTTGCTAGGCCTGTTTGTGTGAGGAGACTTGTTAAAAGACAGCAGAGGGTTCATGACAAGAAAACCGTATTCCATTTACTCACCTTTATCTTAAGAAGCGCTTGTAGCATTGTCACATATGGTTTTGAGGTCATGTTGCTCGGTCGAGTTACAGCTATAATTATGGTACTTTGGACAGAATGTGGCCGCTTATAAGTGGCATTTCTCACTCACAATTTTTAAAGTGGGCTGAGATGTCTTTTTTATAATTTTTTGGGGTTGTAGCTGTGATGGTACAGCTAAAATCATGGTCCTTTGGAACAGAAATGTGGCTTCTAAGTGGCAATTGCTGTCCTTTCACAATTTTTTAAACAGTGGCTGAGAAGTCATTTTTATAATTTTTTTGGGTCATTGCTGCTTTGAAAAGCAGCACTGATGTACTCTACAGGTCCTATTTATAAAAAAAATGTTGTTTCTTAATAGACATATTTGTTCTTCACAATTGTCCAAAGTGGCTCATCGGCATGTTTTGAATTTTTGGGGGCATTTTGGAGTACATGCAGCTTTATACTCAGGTCCTATTCTAAAAAATGTTGTCTTTCTAACAGACATTTTGTTCTTCACAATTGTCGAGTGTGGCTCAAAGGGTTGATGGTGATGTCCGAAACCAGGAATGGGTTAGGGAAACTTGTAATGGACACATATTGCACACGCAAAACTGAATATTGTTTTTGCAAGATCTTTAAACATAGCTATCAATCCTTGTATTGAGACAACCCAATTTAATACATGAAAAAAAGAGAAACAGAGACATGGTGGGATTCCATCCTGTTGTGTTTTAACAAACAGATGTCGTTTTCTAGAATTAAAACTACTAAAAAACTTGCATGTAAAAATAGCTGGGTAAAAACTATTGTGTCCCCTGAATTGTATGTAGGGGAAGGTACAGGAAAACTTGACCAGATGTAGGTGATTCAGAGGACTGGAGTATGGAGCACGGACAGATAACAAAAATTACAGAGACACTGTTGACCTCCAGCACGATGTGAGTGTCAAAGCAAATAAAGAGGAAAAAGTACAATGCCCTTTAACATAGACTCAATCCTCTGGCCGCACCTGGGTGTAACTGGAGGTTAACCACCAGTATTTCCAATGTGATGCTGTCAATTGGTCCGAACTCACTTCGGAGGGTCTTCAGGTGGCAAGCGGCTACCCACGGTGTCTTGACTGTGGTACTGACGGAAGGCTGGAGTCTCCACTTTCCGCAGACAGTTTTTGTTGCTCTGGCCGTCATCTGGCATTTTAATCTCCTGCGTTTAATAGAGCAGGACGGGACGCCAGCATGGGCTCTCACCTGCACCCACGTGTTAACACTACGGGCCCTGGGTCGATGCTGTGGCACAGGGGACGTTCCTAGTCAATGTCCCGTTCTAAACTAAAATGTGTGGATGAAAGAGACTCCTTTCTGTTTTCCGGCACTTTGTAATCTAGGGGGTCAGAAAGATTTAATGGTCATACTGTGGCCAGCGCGACTGCGGTGACAGTATATGTTCCAGTTCAACTGCTAAAGTGTATGCGTGGTTTGAAAGACTCCTTTTTTCTGCACTTTTTAAACTGTAGGTCAGACAGTTTTATTGGTCTATTCTGCGGTAACAGGACAGACGTAGTGTGGTTAGTGTCAAAGTTCAACTAAAATTTTTATAATCCTGGGCGGTCATGCAAGGTTTGGGGCTCATGCTGCGTTCCAGTGACAGGGATATTCAATATCCGTTCAAGTAACATGACTGGTTCAAATCATTACTCGCCACTGTCTGGCAACTTTTTTCATGGTTTGTTGTGGGTGATGCAGGATTTTAAGGCGCTTTTCTGTGGTACAAGCAGTCAGGGATAGTGAATGGTCTGTGACTTTTTTTCGGATGACTTTTATACTAATTGTGTTGCTCCTAAGATGTAGCATGTATCCATTTGACCATTCGTCGGATGTTATAATTTCAGCTTATCCAGCCTTTGTTTGGGTGTAGAATAATGAAGGTGTTGTTGGCTCTCCCATAGACTTTAATGGTAATCGTCATAAATCGATTGCTCACTATCGAAAAACTTTAATCGATAGCGGACCGACTTCGGTCTATGTCTCGTCTCGATCATCGATTGGTGTCCAACGCAATCGTCTCAAACACTAGTTACATTCATAGAAGCACCCAGAAGTCAGAGAGCCTTTCTAAAATTTTGACAGCGTAAACTAAGACTTGGCAGTCTGAAGATGCACCAAATGTATCAAAGTGGCTCACGAGGTGTGATAAATTTAGTGCATCTTGCTAGACATTTCAATCACTTTAAGATACCTATTGGTTGGCTTGTGTTGCACCAATATTCCTTGCCAAATTTCTGGCACAATTTTGGTGCATGCTGTGTGTTTCAGGTCACACCACTTCATGATGAATGCACGCGCGGCCATCTGCTTGTCTCCTGAACCCACACGCCTTGACCTAGTCGGGACCAGTGAAAGTGTCAGAAAACGTTACTGTGCAACTCAAGGCATTGTGGGGTTGAAATTACCCGCCCCCATTCTTTTTAAGTAGCGCATGAGAGCTGAGAACCAGAGTGCAGGAATGGACTAGGTACAGATTAAGAATAACTGGCTCTCTACAGCCAGTGCTTGGTAGAGGTGGCAATGCCAGCACAAGGCACATCTTGGATTCAGAGCTGTAATGCACACATCCACAATGTTCTGTTTAGCAATTCCTTGGTGGTGGCACAGCTCTGATAGCCTTACCCAGGCACGCTAGCCATTCTCCAAAGCTTGGTGTTAAAGAGGTGGAAGGGTCTGGCTAAAATACAATCTCAAAGGACAGTTTGACCATGTGCTGCACCACAACCCTCTGATGGTAACCATAATGGTAATGGGGCCCTTGTTGAAAATGAGTTGGACACCGCTGGTCTTAAACATATCATAAATACAGTGCAAAAAAAGACAAAATTGCCTGAATTTCAGCCCGAATTTTGGTGCATTTAGCTTATTAAATCTTATCATGTACAAACCAATTCATTTTTGGCACAACATATTTTAAAGATTGTCCTTGGGTCTTGAATGCTGAACCTGTTCCTATGGACTTAAGTTGACTGCATGATTATTGATGGCCAAAAATGGAACGTCGTTACCTTGTGTACATTATATTCTTATTTATGTTGACATACTGTGTTTTGCTTTTAGGCCTAAAAATTGTTTGCTTACATCTAAAGCATTTTACACCATTTAATATATGCAAGCGTGAGATTTTTTCTTTAGTGAAATGCCCTAGTTGGTTTATCTGACATTAAATAAGTGCACTCAACAGCTAATTTTGCTGCGACAGAAAAACACAGAGGATTTGGCACAGCAGAAACTATTAAAGGTTACTGATATTAATAGCGCTGCCCAATTATCTAATTTCAGTAATTACCTTGCATTGATACTTGCTGTGTACACAATGGTCTTATTTACCACAACTACAGCAGAGGACAAACACTGCACCCAGTCATTTTCTAAAAGTTAAGGGAAACGTAGACTCGTAGCATCGTGACTGCTTGTGCATGAAATCGGGGATAATTATATAAAACGTGGATATGTTATAATTTTCAACTTCTTTTGAAAAAGTGTGTTTCTTGCAAATGAGTGGTCATATTGTGCCTGGCAACGCCCGCTGCTTTTGGGCTCTCGTCGCCTGGCGCAGGTGGTTACGATTGCTTAAACATGTTTTTTAACGTAAATACCTTGATATTCTTATTCACCGTGTGAACGGGTCCTTCTTCATCTGTAGGTAATTGATTCCTGGCCACGCCCATGGCCACGAAATCCTCCAGCACTCTTTCAGGTTAACAGTGTTCACTTCCTTGATTGACAGCCTTGTTTCCTATCTCAGTTTTGTGTTTTCTTCCACCCATCACCTATATCTGTGTTGTCCTCTTCTGCTCACCTATTTAAAGTTGCCTTGCTGTCAGTCACCTGTGACCTGCTATAGACGGTCTTTTGCTTATAGCTAGCCCTTCCTTTTGCATTTGCGCCTTTTTGTATGTTGACCATGCTATTCACTCCTGACTTTCTCTCTATAGTGTTTTGTACTGCTTTGCTTGACCTGGTATTGACTGATAGTCTGACCGCTCTTTATTGTGTTCTGTCTTTGTTTGTCTGTGTCTTGTGTCTGCACTTATTCAGTGTAGCTCCTAGTCTTCTGGTTGGGGCTGACCTATTAAGGAGGTTTATAAAACCTTTTTTTTTATATTTTATTATGGAATTTTCAGAAATGGCAATCTCCTGTTCAAGACCCTCACCTATGAACCAGATTAAAGAGCATCTATGAGGAGCATCTCCTGCTCTAGAGGACCCAGTATTCTTTTGCATTATACATACTATTGATCTTAATGGATATCATGGAATTCTTCTTTTCTCCTGTGGCGGCACTACAGAAAAATAAAAGGGAACCTGTCAGATGCTTTATGCTGCTCTATCCAAAAGCAGGATGTAATAGAAGAAGGGTCATATCATCTGGAATAGGATTTCTAAAAGCCGAGGAAATCCTGATCGGACTGCTTAAGATATGGTAGAAGTCCTGTTTACTCTACCCATGTAAGTGATTGGCAGCAATCTCTGTATTAGTGTGTGTACAGAGCAAACTGACAATCACTGTATATGGATGGAGGTCAGACAGGTTTTTCTTTCTCTTTTTTGCATTTACTCAGCTTTTTTACTCAAAAATCCTGCTCCAAGTCACATAAACCTATAAATCATAGAGCCCAGCTTCTCTCACTCCATCATACCTTGCTGACAGATAGGACAGTGAGAGCCACCTGACAGATTCACTTTAACTATTAGACCTAATGGTTCAGTTGTAATATGGGGAAACTTGTTAGCATTTCATCTCCTGTGGACCCCTAGAAAAATATAATAATCTAAAGCTCAAAAAGCCCTTTAAGAACAATTTTGTCACCTAAAGCTTAGCAAGAGCATGATGCAATCCAATGACCCTGTGGGTTTTTGTGGGATTTAAGTCATTATTTCTCCTAACAGTCAGTAGCCACGTTATGTTTTTCGTGACCTTTTTTGCAATTTTGTTATCTATCATTTTCAAATTGACAGTAAGAAAACATATGTTAAATTACAAGGAAACCTACTATGTGCTAATCATAATACTGGTGTTTTTTCAAGTGGCAGAGAGTTATTCGTGCCCCCATCAGGCCTGGTGTAACTGCTACCTCCGCCTGCTAATACTTATGCCCCAAACTATGTTATAGCACTGAATAAATCTATATTCACTTGGGGATACCAAATACTTGCAACCCCCTAAGGAAAGGAAATAAGGAGATTGTGACTTTGCATTTATTGAGATATTGGTTATCTTTTTCTTGGTATCCTGTTGCATCAGCTGTAAGTTTTTTAATTAAAAAAAGCAATCCCATCTGAGACATGTATTACATATCAACAAGGTATGCTATGCATGATATATGGGAGGCCCACCTCTGGGATCTACACCTTTCTTTAGAACTGGAGTCTCCTTACTCCCATGGCAACACTGAACAGAGACTTGTCCTTACATGCAGTGTTCTCTCCAGTCACTAAAAGGGAACCTGTCACGTAGATTATGGCCCCCTGGCTGAGGGCAGCACAAGCTAAAGACAGAAATGCTGTTCCCAGCACTGTGTCCCTTATTCTGTAAGATGCTGTAGTTTTAGAGCATTTACCCCTCAAATCTTGTAATCTTGAGTGAGTGTTGAGCGAATTTATCGACAAGTTGAAAGCGGCCAGTTTTTATGTTGATCGAAAAGCGTTGTTAGATCTTGCGATAATTTAGGTTTTTAAAAGATGTGCATCATCTATTAAGATCGGCCATTTTTCGGCGCTTTTTTTCCTGTTCATTTGGCGGCCAGCAAAGTGCTTGTGCACTGTACAGAATAGAGCATGTGGTGGTTAGCATGTGTGATGCGACGTCCATGACTGGATGTTCTTCTATCGGTTGCGATTGGCTGGAAAATCACATGACCGTCGTTTTACATTAGAACGCGTTCCTGTTCAGTCTCACGAGTGTCTCTCAGCGTCCTCAGAGGAAAAGGACGTCGGCTCTGTGCTTTTGTCCCAAACAGCTCAGCGAAATTATTCTGATTTCTTCACAGACGAAACCTTCTACTATAGCTGTTATCCTTACGCAATTAGTTAGATTAGATATGTTGGTATGGATTTTATTGTAGGTTAGGTACGATTAGAGAATTTTAAAGAGTATATACCGCTGTTTAAATCACCTAGGGGGCGAGGGGAGGGGTGGGCCCCCCGCGGTGCGAAGACAGGACAAGTCTATAAAGAATACTGGATAAAGATCATCCAAGACTTAGTGTAGACATTGCACTGCAATAGCTTTATTATTAACAGTTTCTATTGAAAATATTTCCTGGATTATTGGGCGAGCACTGATACTTATAGGATACACATCTTTGTTCTAGTCAACTGCAGGTCTCTTTGTTAGGTGCAAAACTACACTTTTATTTTCAGTATACATTTCAGATAGGTGTTCTTTTCAATTTTGCCCATTCGATCACTTTGTTGAGATATCAACCTGCAGACTTAAGATATTTAGAACGACTCAGCAATGTTTTATTAGTCTCCACAGGTGAATTTACTAAAGGGTGCCAAAAATATCTTGTATCTATACGAGTGAAACATAACAGATAGGTGTTGTTTTGGCTGTGTTGGCGCTATACAGACTTTGTTCATTGAAGGCAGCATTTGCAACTTAAATTTGAATACAGCAATTTTATAGTCACCACAGGTGATTTGATATGGTGCCAAAAACTATCCTTGATTATCCGAATTAACATGTCAGGATAGTGTTTTTTCATTTTGGCGCAGGCCAGCTTTGTTGATAGATCTATGTGTGCAGTTAAATTTGAATACAGCAATTTTTGTAGTCACTCCACAGGTGAATTGATAGGTGCCAAAAATACCTTTTATTATCCGAAATACATTTTCAGATTACGTGTTTTTTCATTTTGCGCAGGACATCTTTGTTGATTGATCTACTTTGCAGTAAATTTGCTCTTTATTACACGCAAATTTTCTATAGTCACCACAGCGTTGAAGTTGATAGGTGCCGTAAATACACGCTTGTGTACTTATCAGAATACATTCAGATTACTGTCTTTCTGTCACTTTGGTGCAGGCCAGCTTTGTTGATAGATCTACTTTGCAGTTATATTTTGAATCCAGCAATCTTTTGTTTTGATTTGTGGGGCATTTGGAAATAGCTGTTGATTTGCGTACTTTTAATAAGAGGACTTTCCAAAATCTTTCCTTACTTCTTCTATTTTTATATTTCTGAACTGGGAAAAAGGGGCGGAAATTCACTGGTGGTAAGCGAAGCAAAGAGGGGTGTAGGACATGTAGGTAGAGGTGCTACGAAAGAAGAGTGCTCCCTTCTCAGTGCTGGCAAACAACACGCATGCCAGAGGATAGTCAGTTGCCAGGGGGTGGACGTCAGGCCTGTTCTCAACGCGTGGGTCAGGGCCATGTGAATCTCAGACGAACAGCGTCGGCAAGCCGGGTGTGTGTCACTGTTGTGATTAATGCAACCTGCATCCACAGCTCAGTCTTACCTCCCCTTACTCCTCCCAAGTCACGGCCACCAATATGTCCGTCATCAGCATCACAGAACCGATACGGTCCACATGAGAGCACAGACTCGTGAGTAATGTAACTCGTGTATCACCACTGTGGTTAATCCATTTTCTGAAAGACCTCGTTTGATGACACAAATGCGGTTGGGGGTCTGAAGGTCATGTTAAAGATTCGCAAGAGGCCAAAGAGGATGATTTTCTCTGCCTCTGACACCCAGGGGCGGTCGGCACACCTTGCAGTCCCTTACTTGTAGCCCGCCAATACGACACTGTGTGAAATGCAGAATGTGCTTCAGGACGACCTAGTCAACTGTGGTTGATGATGTGATGAGTACATTGCGGATCCAACGTGTTCTTTTCAGCAGAATTTGCTTGCGAAACGCCGCTTCGCATCACTGGCGAGGGGAATGGACGATGGGGTAGTGTCAGTAAACGGGTGTCAGCCTTCAAAACTCGCGAGGAGGAGCCGGTTCGCCTCAGAAGGGCAGTTACGCTGATATGATTTCGCAGCAACGGTCAGCCGCAAACCTTGTCTCCTCGCTTATCGCGTCATAAAAGGTCCAGGATCTCAGAATGGGATCTGTCTTTGGACCCTAAGCCTGCTGATTCATCCCCAGCGTGTCATATGCCGCTATGCCGTAAACGATAAGTAGAGGCCTGAAAGAATCCTTATGTGGTTAAAACACCCAACCATGTTTAGTCACATGCAGCGAATGTTCATGAGTTGAAAGGGAGGCAAAATTGGCCAATAAAGGCCAGTACTGACGCCAGGCCTCCAACCACTGACACACCCTCTGGTCTCGCCTCCTCCTCCTCCGCCACCCAAGCGTTGCCTTCAGTGCCATGTGTCTCACTAGAGTCATGATCAGGGATCAGCCTCCTCTTCAGCACCTCCACCGATTCGCCCTGATTCGAGTACCACCAGCACACAAGAGATCCCCTCATCCTTACCCCTTCTCCTGTCCGCCAGTTTGAGACGCTTGTTACCTGCTCACGCACAGTGCGCCGTCTAGCATGCCAGCCTTCTGTTCTTCCAGCTGCTTTGGGAGCAGAAGAAGAAACACTTTAACCCAAAACCATAGAAAAGATCCGAAAGCCTGGATCTGTGTCGGCATTTCCACAGGCTTTTGGCCTTGAAATGTTGCCTTTCCGCGTCTGGTGGACACAGATGGGTTTGGCCACGTCACTTTGCCCAGTCTCTCCCCCAATACAGATGCCGAGCAGCATTTCTTTAGCCAGAAAAGCCGTCCCTGCCTGGCCAGCACGTGTATCTAAAATTTCAGAGTAGTTGTCTGCATCTGTGGCCGGAATAATTCTCAATCTGGACCACCGACTAGTAAGCGAACGACAAGGCCCGTATATCTCTGTGACAGCTCACTGGGTGAGCTGGGTGGATGTTTCAGGCTCGGCGACACTTCAAAACCGCCAGCAGGGGATGGTGCAGGTTTCTTTCTCACCAAGGTCTTCTGGTGCATTCACGTTGCCAAAGAACCAGCCGTGTTGAAAATTAATCCTGTCTGGAGACGTCCCTACAAGACGTCAGGGTGTGGACGGCTCTCCCGCAACGAGAGCCCCGGAGAGATGGGATCTGGGGTGACAAGAACATTGTGCCAGGCAAAGGTGGGTGTGCGATTTTAACGGGCGGAAATTCTGTGGCCGCCCTTAAGATGGTAGACTGGAGCACTTCCCTTGATGGAACATGTCTTGAAACCTTGTTGTATAGATATTTTTAAAGAGCTACACGGGTATGGACTGCTGCTGAGGATAGGCTCGAAGCTCTAAGTTCACACTTCCGCCTTTCGCACCATGCTTTTCGTTCCCGCCTGCTGCGTTGCAGCGTCAGCTCGGCCTCCCCGTCTCAACCGTTTATCATTGTTGAACCGTGTGGCAACACGCTGGAATTCCACCCTCCACATGCATCAGCGATCTGTGGCAGCAGCGGCAATGCCATACGCAGTACGAAAGTGACCACATGGCCTGACAAGCTGCGGTGCGGACTCGATGGTGTTGAGCCACTAGAGAGTGGAAGGAAGGTGAAAGAGCTCTGCACCAATCTTGCCAGTTTTGATGAAGCCACCAAAATGTCCCAGTGCGGACAATGCCATTTGTCAGCTATGAGGGCATTATGTTGATCTTAGTTCTGGATCGATTCGTTGGACAACTGAAACAACAGGTCCCGCAGCGACGGAGGAGAGACGGACCACAGATGCGGACACGGAGCCTTTCTCTCTCATCAATATCACAAGGCACGACAGTTTCACAATTATCATACGGTCTTCATTAGGCAGTGGTTCGGGGTCAAGAGCTAGTGCAAGTTGGCGCATCAGTTCAGGGTGCATCATTCAGGCAAGTCAGGGCTGTGTTGAAGCTGTGCGGACGGCAGCGGTAGGAGGAGGAGGAGGTATTTTAGACACGGTCGTTACCAACGTCCCTTGCCTTGGAAAGATGGCTGGCGCGAATTTGAGGCGGAGGAGGAGGAGATGAGGGATAGATCAGTTTGCTAGATGCCCTAGACCCAGAGGCTTGGGAAATCAATGGCTCAATCTCTCACATGAGTGCTTGAATGCTTCCATTTCCTCCAACATGATCCTCGCATTAAGGCCTCAAAATGAACAACAGTTACTGGAATGGCCACCCTCCTGGCATCCCCGGTACAAAACAAAATCAGCACTTTCCATCCACTCACCCAAATAGAGCAGTTAAAAAAAAAAAAAATTGCAGGAAATGGAGACCTAGCTGAATGGATCAACTGAGACATCTGTTGCGTCAGCTACACGTTCCCAAATGTTAGGTGGAACAACATCAGCGACATGACTGAAGTTTTTAGAGTGCCAGTAGGCGTTAGCTGGCAGCAGCAGGCAAGGTGGCAGAAGACTAATGGTGTGACTCTGGGCAATTCTTAGTTTACCACCTCTCAACGCACTGCAATGCAGGGCCACACTTCCAACACACAGAGACCAGCTTATGATCTTGGTGAGACGACTATCTGCGTTCTCAACACGATTTTTTTGTATGTGTTCCGGCCCCAATAACTTTGGTACCAAAAGGGGGAAAATGGCCGATGGCCGTCAGCCTAGAGGTGTTGCCCTCCCAGCACCCGCGTCATATCAAACGCCTTCAGCAAGTGGGGGAGTTTTACAGACAAACACATCCGGTTTTCCACACATAATTTTTTGTTTTCAAAAATAAAGGGGTTTATTTTTTAAACCTAAGAAGGCCTTCTTTTAACTTCTTTCAAAAAAAAGGGCCCTCTTAAAAATTGTTTTAAAATTTCTACGCTTTTTATTCCTTTTCCCAACAGTTTATTTTGTGGTTTTGCTGTGAGGGAAAAGTAAAAACAGCAAAGTTTTATGACAAAACCCTTTCCATTTACTTACTTTTTCTTTAAAGTTTTCCCTTGTCAAAAGGTTTTGAGGTCATGTTGTGGAGGTAAGCTAATTTGGTCCTTTGGAACAGAAATTGGCTTTAAAAAGGCATTTTCTCCCTCACAAAATTTTAATGGGTGAACATATTTATAATTTTTTGGGGGCATGTGCTGTGAGAACAGCAAAACCATGGGCCTTTGGAACAGAATGTGGTTTAAGTGGGATTTTTTCCCTCACAATTTTTAATAGTGGTGAAACATTTTTAAATTTTTTTGGGTCATGCGCTTTGAAATGCAGCTACACAGGCCAAATTTTAAAAAAAAATTTTTTTTTTTAAAAGACATTTGTTTTTACAATTTTCAAGAGTGGGTCTGGGTGATGGTGCGTCAAAACAGGGAAAAAGGTAGGACACTGTTAATGGACGTTATTGCAAAATGACTTGTTTTTGCAAGATTTTTTAACATAGCATCAATCCCTGTATTGAAAAAACCCATTTAATACAATTAAAAAAAGAGAAACAAAGGGAAAGGTGGGATTTCCCTCCATTTTAAAAAAGTGTTTTTAGAATTAAACAACTAAAAAAACTTTCATGTACAAAATAGCTGGGGAAAAAAATTCCCCTGAATTTTTACAAAGGGGGTAAGGAAAACTTGACCGATGAGGGTTTTTTCAGAGGACAGGGGGATGGAGCACGGACAGAGAAAAAAAGTACGAGCAATTTCCTCCAGCAAGTTGGAAAAAAAAGAAAAAGAATGCCAAAAAAAAAGGGCACCTGGGTGGAACGGAGCTTAACCCCCCAGTATTTCCAAGTGAAGAATTGGTTTCCCCACTCATAGGAGGGGGAAAAACCACCCCGGCAGGGAAATATAGTCCGTGAAAAAAATGGTGGTTGAAAGACCCCCCCCGGCACTTTTGAATTGTGGGTCACAGGTTTTTTGGTCATTCTGGGGTACATGACGAATAGTCAAGTCAAGTTCACAAAATGGGGGTTGAAAAAAATCCTTTTTCCGGCATTTTTAATCTGGGGGTCATGCAGGTTGGGCTCTCTGTGGCCCCCGGCAGTATATCAATGCCAGTAAAAATTGTGGTTGAAAAACTTCTTTTCAGGCAAATTTTTTAATCGGGGGTCATGCAGGGTTTTGGGGTAAGGTGGCCCAGGGGCAGGGATAGCAATGTCCTGAAAAAAAGGTGGTTTAAAGACTTCTTTTTCCGGCACTTTTAATCGGGGGTTTATGCAGGTTTGGGGCCATGCTGTGGCCCCGGCAGGTAAGTCAATGTCCCTGAAACTAAAAAGGTGGTTGAAAGACTCATTTTTCCCCGGGACTTTTTTTCAGGGTCAGCAGGTTTGGGGCTCATGCTGGGGCCCGGGGAAGGTATACAATGTCCAGTAAAAAACAAAAATGGTGGTTTTTAAAAAGACCCCCTTTTTCCCGCACTTTTGAATCTATGGTCAAAAGGGTTTATGGCATTCTGGGGTTTACAGGACAGGTATGTAATGTCCGTGAAACTAAAATGGTGGTTAAAAAGACTTCTTTTTCCTGCACTTTTTAATCGGGGGTTTATCAGGTTTGGGGCTCATGTTGTGGCCCAGGACAGGTTGTCAATGCCCAGTGAAAAAAAAGGGTGATTGAAAGACCCCTTTTTCCCCCGGCACTTTTAAATCGGGGGGTCATGCAGGTTGGGGTCATGCTCATTCCCGGGGCGGGTATTTTCAATGTCCAGTTCAAGTAAGAGATGGTTAAAAATTTTTTCCCCCTTCTGGCATTTTTAATTTGGGGGTTTTTATGCGGGTTTTAAGGGTCATGCTGGGGGAAAAGACGGGGTTTTAGTGAATTTTGTGTTTTTTTTTTTTTCTGGGCTTTTATAACCTAAGTGTTTGCCTAGATGTAGCATGTACCCATTTAAATGTTGTGGATGTTAATTCCAGCTTCTCCCCCCTTTTTGGGTTTTTAAAAAATGAAGTGTTTTTGCTCTCCCATAGACTTTAAAAGGCCGTCATAATCGACCGCTCATATGAATCTTTTCGATGAGGTCGATACGACCACGACGATGTCGATGTTTAAGTAAAAAGTCAACACTATTCATAGCAGGGGGTTTTCCCCGGGGGGCGGGGGTATTAAAAAAACACCTTTTTTTTGACTCTTTTTTGGCTGAAAAACTGAGATTTTGGGTTAAATACTCTAAAAATACAGCATCTTACGAATAAGGGACACAGTGCGGAAAAAGCAGGGCTGCACTAGCTTTTTCCGCCCACAAGGGGGGCATAATCTATGTGACAGGTTCTCTTTAAAGGGTGTCCCCATGATGGGCTTTCCGCATTACAGTTTGGTTTATAGCCATCTACAAGCCATCCATGGTATAGAACGAGGAGGGCAGTTCCTACAGGCACCCCGAACCCTCTTTAATTTCTATCGCTCAGTGAGTGTGCTATTCAGAATTCCCATATAAATGAATGAAGAGGACGGCTGCAAGCACCGACCTCTTCAATCTCTAACACAGTTGGCTTATAGGTAGATGAGCTGACCTATTACGTGGACGTGCCTTTGTGGTAACAACCCCTTAATTGGAGTCTTATCAGTTGTGCTTTGAAGACCAATCAACGTCAATGGAGAGAGCCACTTCTCTATTCAAAAAGACAAGATTGAAGATAAGGGGACCTCTGTTCTTGAGATCGCTGTGGGTCACACAGGTGTGACCTACATCTATTAGACATTTAAATGAGTTTTCTTACCATGCTGTTTCATAGAGTCACAGGCTGCTTCAGACTCACACTCCCTGGTTAGGATGTGGGTAGGTCTACAGCAGCAATTGGCATATCAGGTCTGCTATTCCTAGCTATTCTTGTTACAGTTTTATGACCACAGGAGACTTAGGGCCAAATGGGACTGACAAAATACCGGTCGGATTCTGATTAAAAAATGCAAACGGTCATTTATAATCTCTTGAACGTTTAAGAGGGCGCTTTCTATCCACAGTTTGTGGATTCGACCTACCCCCCAAAACATTGAACAGTACATGTTCCACCCTAAAACCGAAAGGAAGAATGTACATGTTTCAAATTTTTGGGATGATTTTGAAATCCAACCAAAAATCCGAGACGTGTAGACTTAAAGGGGTTGTCTCACTACAAGGATTGCTTTTTATGTTAAAGATCTTGCAAAAACAAGTCACTTTGCAATATGTCTAACTACTACTTTAGATACAAGCGCCAGGTGTTTCAGGGAACAAGCTGCACAAAGATCGTCAGAGGAAATCTCCTGCTGCAATCCTCTAATAGAAATAAAAAGTGTATATATATAAAAAAACGATCGCGCTCTGTTCGCTGTATAAGGTGTCAACTTAATCACAAGCAGTCCCCAAATATTCAAATTCCAACATATGCAACCCCCATGCAAATAGTATAAAACAGTGTGAAACACACCTGTAATAGTGCAACCACTTCCCCAGAGATTCTCACTGGATGCTCACATCAGCCAGGAACCTCGCGCTAATCCAGGTTTCTGTCCACTTAAATCTTCAGTTGGTGGATTTGTCAGAAATAATATATAAAAACATACAAACAGTGTGGTGTGTTCACCGCTAATACGCTCCGGCCGGCAGCGTGCGGGATCCACACATCAAGGCTAACAGACTAGAGTGACGTCACTAAGGCTGTAGCTAACAAAAGCCGAGCAGGCATACAAGACCTACGCGTTTTCAGAGAATAACGATCTCCTTCATCAGGGTATAATGCCTGGCTTAGTCTGGGCCTTATATCTGTTCCACACCCTGTTTGTTACAGATGATGTTACTTAAAAGACAATCAAGAATACATTTCCCTAACCTTTAATATATTCTACCTCATAAAACAAAAATAATAAATGCAATAAATAATGCTGCAATAAAAAACAACAATATGCACATTAATGTGCAAAGGATTAAAACAATGACTGAAATGCTGTCCCCATTTAAAATCCCAAGGGAAAAAAGGAAAAAGAGGGGAGAGAGAGAAAGAAAGAAAAATTCTCATATTTTTTTTTTCTTTTTTTTTTTTTTTTTTTTAAACGAACAACCTTAAAACGCAAATAGTTCAATATCTGAATTCAAACCATTTGGTATTTGTGAATTCAAATTGAAAATCCACCTTGTTTCTGCTCTGGACATCTTACTTATTAGATCACCCTTTCGCCAGGTCCAGTTTCACACTCTCGATGCCAAAAAAGACAGTATTTTTCTAATGAACTTTGATGTAGAACTTTAAAGTGTTTTGATAATGGGTGTCCCACATAGCCTCTTCTTATATTGTATACATGCTCCCTCATGCGGGTGGCTAATGATCGTTTAGTTCTGCCCACATATATTTTTCTGCATGGGCACTTTATAGCATATATTATGCCTTTTGATTGACAGGTTATGAAGTGTTTTTATTTCAAACCTTTCCATTCCATTGCAGAATTCTACCATTTTTGTTTTTACTACTCATATTACAGTTTTTACAACCGTAACATTTTCCGCATGGAAAAAATCCTTTATGTGCTTCATTCACTCTGCCATTCCCAAACTTATTAGAACGTATAGTGGGGGCTAACATGTTTCCCAAGTTACGAGCTCTTTTAAAAACTACTTTGGGAACATCTGGTAAATATTCCCCCACCATTTTATCCTGTTTCAGAAGATTCCAATGTTTTTTTATAATTCTTTTGAAAATATTGCTTTGATCATGATATTGAATCACAATCGGAAGACTAGTTACTTCCTCCGAAATTCCTATTTTTCCGGTATTCAGATTTTTCTTTTCTTTTAAAAGTATATTTCTAGGAAATGTTTTTATTTCATTTTTGTTTTTTTCAACATTTTCCCCACAATATCCTCTATTGCTAGAGGATATTGTGGGGAAAATGTTGAAAAAACCAGGATAAAATGGTGGGGGAATATTTACCAGATGTTCCCAAAGTAGTTTTTTAAAAGAGTTCGTAACTTGGGAAACATGTTAGCCCCCACTATACGTTCTAATAAGTTTGGGAATGGCAGAGTGAATGAAGCACATAAAGGATTTTTTTCCATGCGGAAAATGTTACGGTTGTAAAAACTGTAATATGAGTAGTAAAAACAAAATGGTAGAATTCTGCAATGGAATGGAAAGGTTTGAAATAAAACACTTCATAACCTGTCAATCAAAGGCATAATATATGCTATAAAGTGCCCATGCGGAAAATATATGTGGGCAGAACTAAACGATCATTAGCCACCCGCATGTGGGAGCATGTATACAATATAAGAAGAGGCTATCTGGGACACCCATTATCAAAACACTTTAAAGTTCTACATCAAGTTCATTAGAAAATACTGTCTTTTTTGGCATCGAGAGTGTGAAACTGGACTGGCGAAAGGGTGATCTAATAAGTAAGATGTCCAGAGCAGAAACAAGGTGGATTTTCAATTTGAATTCACAAATACCAAATGGTTTGAATTCAGATATTGAACTATTTGCGTTTTAAGGTTGTTCGTTTAAAAAAAAAAAAAAAAAAAAATTCTCGAGAATTTTTCTTTCTTTCTCTCTCCCCTCTTTTTCCTTTTTTCCCTTGGGATTTTAAATGGGGACAACATTCCAGTGATTGTTTTAATTCCTTTGCACATTAATGTGCATATTGTTGTTTTTTATTGCAGCATTATTTATTGTATTTATTATTTTTGTTTTATGAGGTAGAATATATTAAAGGTTAGGGAAATGTATTCTTGATTGTCTATTAAGTAACATCATCTGTAACAAACAGGGTGTGGAACAGATATAAGGCCCAGACTAAGCCAGCATTATACCCTGATGAAGGAGATCGTTATTCTCTGAAACACGTAGGTCTTGTATGCCTGCTCGGCTTTCGTTAGCTACGCCTTAGTGACGTCACTCTAGTCTGTTAGCTGTATGTGTGGATCCCGCACGCTGCCGGCCGGAGCGTATTAGCGGTGAACACACCACACTGTTAGTATGTTTTTATATATTATTTCTGACAAATCCACCAATTGAAGATTGAAGTGGACAGAAACCTGGATTAGCGCAAGGTTCCTGGCTGATGTGAGCATCCAGTGAGAATCTCTGGGGAAGTGGTTGCACTATTACAGGTGTGTTTTACACTGTTTTATACTATTGCATGGGGGTTGCATATGTTGGAATTTGAATATTTGGGGACTGCTTGTGATTAAGTTGGCACCTTATACAGCGAACAGAGCGCGATCGTCTTTTTTTATATATATACACTTTGCAATATGTGTCCATTAACAGTGTCTTACCTATTTCTAGATATCCCCTCTTGTATGGGCGGCATCAACACCTCAGGTTGCTATAGCTACAGACCTGTTTGATCTCTCATTATAGGCTGCCAGCACTGGTTGCTGTAGCTACAGACCTGGTTTCTACTGCAGCCTAGTAGAAGCTAGTAAACATGGCCCTGAATTCAAAATGAAACCAAGAAAACAGGACTGAGGTGAGATGAATCAATGTAGTGAGACAACCCCTTTAAGCTTGGATTTTCTATTGACATTAATGGGGACGGTTGACAGTTAGTTTTCAGACAGTTTTCAGATCTGAAAACCATCTAAAAAGCATCTGAATACCCTTGCAGTGTGGAGATACTCTTATAATATGCAGTGCACAAGGCTACAGAACTCTAAGGGTATGTTCCCACAGCATGTTAGATCCGTGTTTGGATCTGAAAAACGCATTCAATAGAGCTGCGTAAATCACATCCAAAATGCATCCAATATGCAGGTGCATGTTTGGATGCATTTTTGCTGCCGCAGAAATGCACCGTATAATTTTAAATAGGGCGTCTGCCCTGACAATTCTTTGAACAGATCCGAAAGAAGCATCAGAAAGACGCATGTAAATCACGCATCAGCGATCACTCATCTAAATGCCGATGTGTGTTTTACATTGAATGTAAATCACACTGCACATTGTTAGATGCGTGTTTGGGTCTGTTAAGGGTCTGAAACACAGATCTGAACGGACATCTAAAAACGGATCCAACACAACGTGTGAACATACCCTTAGGCTTAAAACTTGTCATTAACTTAGGTAAACAAATCTTCTGTGCTAGAGATAAGACTCAGTAGGGAATGACTCCCCACAGTCGAACTGACTGAGTGACGAATCAGTCAGATAAGAGAGAGCAGGGAGAGGTCGTTGATAACCTAGAGACACTTGTGCACACTAGTAGCAGATAAAATCTTATTTTTATTTCCTGAACAAAGCAAAATCAAAACTGTAAAGTATTTAATAAAAGTCTTCATTTACCTTTCCTTACATGTGAAAGGCTACTCACTGTGGTGAGAAAACCCCATTAAGGCATATCTTGTGTATATGCAATAAATATATGACATGGTAATGTAGACTTTATTTTGGTAATATTTTAATGGTTAAAGTGAAGAGGGTATAAATCAGCAGGAACATTAATTTAAGCAATATTTTTGTAAAAAGTGTACATGAATCTTACCCACAAACCATTAAGATGTTATACATCTCTGGGTCATCTGGGAAGGGGACTTCTTTTTGAAGGCAAAGTTGTTCACATCCTCCATTGAAGCCATCAGAACAGTCAACTCCCACCTGACGATTGTAGCAGCCAGACATGTCTTTCATAGGACTAAGTCCTGGCGGACACTGTAGACAGAGAAGATTAATGCATCAGACCTCCATTGTAATAACCACCATTTGATTATTGTCCTTGAATCTGATTTTATCTTGCATAAGATGTTATACATCCATTTATTCCAAGGCTTTTTGATTCATTTCTGCATTTGGAGAGTGCCTTATGAAAAATGAAGTGTTTATTATTTATTTGTGTGTTGATCGGCCAAATATAAAAACTTTTAATCAAGTGTCTGAAAATGGATCTGCCTGCTGGAGATGTTCACATCTTTTCTCTTCATTCTTAAGAGTTCGGTTTATGGAATACAAACCGCTTTTTAGTAGAGGCAATGACACAGCGGCTAAGGAAAATGAGGCTGCTAAGCAATATTTCGAGACTGAACAAAACTTCAAAAAAACAAGTTTTCATGCTTGCAGTCTAAAATACTGCGGTAAACACATTGAAACCATGCCAACAATCAAGTAGAAAGAAAAAAAATCAAGTAACAAGACCAAAAACGCAGGTTTGACAGATTAGTGTCATCATTCCTTTGAACTAGACGATTGATCAATCATAAGAGCCCGGGCTGAGCCATTATGGGAACCGTCTTCACCCATACAAATGAATACAAAATAATGGCCCAGCTCCAGAGGAAAAATTTCTGGATAAATTAACGCTTCTATTTTCATGTTAGATAATGTGACCTCAGAAATATGGAGATGGGTTTATCAATTTACTGTATCCTTATTTGCTCATTAATATTCCAGTTTGGCAAGAAAAGCACTTTATGACGCACTTCATGTTTGAATCCATCATTGTATTAATATAAGCCGTCAATATATCATACAGTACCTGACAATTCTATAGATATTCTTAAGATATTCTTAAACACGTCCAGTTCAACCCTTTTGACAATGATTTTACGTTGGACACAATTTTGGTAATATAATAATAATACAGTGATCCCTTAACACAGAATCTTAAGCATTAACTCTATGGGAAACTGGTAATTGGTTCCAAAGCCCCAAAATGTCACCTAACATAATGTAAAATGAAGATTAAAGGAAATGAAGCAGAAAACTTCATTCATGGGCAAAAAAGTGAGTTTTAGACCTAAACAGGTTCATACATGTGGCCCAATGTTCGAGAAAAAAAAAAGGGGGGGCCCTCATCTGGTACCCAAAGGAGCTGCTCACCCTGGCACATACAAAGAATAGTAAAGAACATGTAGTACCGCACTGCACTCTAAGGAGGCGCTACTAGACACCTAATCGGTACTTGTAGCTCAGTCATACAGATATTTTGCAAGTTAAATGTTTATGACAATTGGCTGGACTTTGCAGTCAAACACATGAGCAGTAGATCGTCTGTCTGTGATATGCTATGTTTAGTGTGGTCTCAAAATGCAATGTGTAAGGAAAGACCATTTTATGCTGAAAATATTATATCCTGGGGCTATTGTAAAATAGAAACCACCAGACTCAATAAAGTACAATACAATGGATTTGACTAGCTCAGACCTGCACAACTTGACAGAATGTGGGGAATAAAAATGCCCAGGACTGCCCAGGACTGACCAAGAATGTCTGGACCCTCACCAGAATGCCGGGGACTGGCCTTGGAACACTCAGGAACATCCCAAAACCATACAGTCTCACCCCTTTTCGGGCAGGGTTTATACAAGTCTCACCCCATTTTCAGGCTGTTGCAGGTCATTAGAAATCCTTTGGTGGGCCGCATGCAGGCCATATATTGTGCAGGCCTGGTGTAACTAATGTATTCTTTTTCACCAACCACCCAATAGATAGGATATATAACCTGATAAAAGTGCAGTGTGAGTGTTTTTTGCCCTCTTAAAGGCTGTCTGATATTTGTACAAACCCCTGTACAGATCGGGAGAGCTGTAAAATAAAAGAAATAACTGGTACTTGCTTCTCCCCTGCTGCCATTTTAGCACTGCCGGAGCTCTGATGTCCCCTGCTTGACCCAGGGCAGTAACACCACCTCTGTTATCTATGTGGCCACACAGTCACGTGAGTGATGCATGTCATATCACTCCTGGGGTACTTTCAGGGAACAGTGCTTGGAATAACCGTGACAACATCTGAGAACTGTTTTTTGTAAAAATGTCCCCAAAAAATTATTTTTCGTGCATTTGGTCCTTTTAATTTTAATGTACTGTATATAATTTCCCTACTAGTCAATGTCAGACTGGGGTGCTAAAGGCCCACCAGTGGAGTTGATTCTGTGGGCCCACCAGTGGAGTTGATTCTGTGGGTCCAACTGTGGAGTTGATTAGATGGCCCCACTCTACGGCTACTGGAAATGACTGCACATGCCTTTAAAATTCTGCCTCTTGCTTTTTGCCTCATTTTCCATGTCCTTCTTAATTTCTCAGGGGCCAACAGGGGGATTCTTCTTTTCCCCTGTGGGCTAGTCTGAGTCTGCTACCAGTGACAAAGGTATGGTTGAGACAAAGTTAAAGGCATGTGCATTACTTTAGTAGCCTAAAGTGATGTCCCGATTTTGCCTATATTATTTTCTATGCTGAAAGATTAGCAACGATTTCAAGACATGGGACATGCAAACGTTATACGATTATGGATATTAGCCTCACGTGCATGTAAAAATACTCTGCATGGTCCCAATGAGTCCAATCATACTGCTGAATGGTGCACTATATGAGGAAAGTATAGAATGACCCAAAAGTAAGGTACAGGCGCCATATTACAGATCCATGTAGAACAAAACTACAAAATAGTCAGATACATTTGTCACAATAGTTTGTCTTGTATATAGACAGTTGGTTCTTAGGCTTGATGAAAGTATAACATACTTCAAGTACAAAAGCATGATGTCATATATGTGTTGGGTTACACTTAGGCCTCGTTCACACGGCTGATTTGGGGACGGATATCAGCCGTATTGCGTGCTGTATTGCGCTCCAATACGCCTGAAATCCGTCCCAGGCATTACGGTAATCCGCAGTTCTCATAGAGAGCTATGGATTCCGTCTCCCCTATTCGCCGAGCGGGGAGAAAATGGCTGCACTTACCCCAGGGAGATATGCGGTGGAAAATGGATGTCTAGGGGGCCCCGGCAAGCAGCCGTCCCCCCCCCCGCCCCCGTGAGGGCCTGGGTAATTGCGGGCGAAAAGGTCCTGCAATTACACCAGCAATAAGCCGTGTGAACATTGCCATACAATTGCTATTTTATACTTAGACGCTGTAAATATAGGACAGGATGACCAATTATCAAGGGCTCACATTTTTGTCTATGGCCCTTCTTTAGAAAATGTTGTTTTTTTATGCCATTTTTTTTTTTTGTTGGGTTAGTTTATACAAATAATTGCAAAACGTTTCTGCAGTTTTTGCCATACAATGTAAAGCCATGTCCCCTTTCCCTTAAGTAAGTCCTTCCCCTGAGTAAAATTTAAAAATTTATGCACAAAAAAAATCAAAACATTTGGGGTTAAAGAATGACACAATGCAAATTTGTGTAAAATTGTTTGAACAATGTCAAGCCATCCCCCCTTTAAACAAAGTCATTGCCCTTCCCATTAAGCCGCACACCCATATTGGGTACCATACAAAAAGTGTGTAAAACACAAAAATATAGCTGAAATTGTGTACACTGTACTAATAACATACCTCCCAAGCAGGGCCGGGACGATGCATAGGCGAAGGTAGGTGGTCGCCTAGGGGCCCTACTTGCCTGTCTTAGGGGGCGCATTTAGTGTGTTTACATAATACTGTTCCCACTTGATAATTTAGTGCTGCAGCCCTCACATTATAATAATTCACCCCGCTGAGCATTGCCCTTTTGCATCAGGGTGTGCCATCCCCCGTTACACCATGCCCCTCCTTGCTGTGTGGGGCCGTCTTCTACAGAGCACCAGGGAGGCACGCCTAACCCCCAGCTGTTAATATTCGTGCAGTCATGTGAGGGGCGGACCAAACATTCAGAGTTTCCCCCCAGACAGCCGTCAGGAGGACAGATCGAGTTTTGCAGGCGGCATTGTAGGAGCTGCCATCCCCTTTTTTGTACGTCCTCTGCTCCTGCATGAAGTGGAGTGTAAAACTATCAGTGATTTTTTTTTGGAGGTGGGAGGAGAGAAAAGAAAGGGGTGATGTGGAAAAATTTGGGGAGAAAGGTTCCGAGTGGGGGAGGTAGGTAATAGTGTGTGGGGGGGGGTGGGTATAGGGGGGGGAGAGGGGGGTAATAGTGTGGTGGGGGGGGGTTAGTGTGGGCGGGGGGGGGGGGAAAAGTTGGGGGGAGGTGGGTTGTGTGGGGGGAGGTGGGTAATATTTTGGGGGGGAGAGGTGGGAAATAGTGTGGGGGGGGGGGGGGAAATAGTGTGGGGGAGAGGTGGATAAGAGTGTGGGGGGGGGGGTGGGTAATAGTGTGAGGGGGGGGGGTGGATAATGGTGAGGGGGAGGTGGGTAATAGGTTGGGAGGTGGTTTAGTGTGGGGGGGAGGTGGGAAATGTGTGGGGGGGGGGGTGGGTAATAGTTGTGGGGGGGGTGGGTAATAGGTGGGGGAGGGGGTAGTGTGTGGGGGGGAGGTGGGAGAAAGTGTGAGGGGAGGTGGGAAATAGTGTGGGGGGGCTGGGTAATAGTGTGGGGGGAGGGGGAAATGTGTGGGGGGGGGAGGTAATGTGTGTGGGGAGGTGGGTAATAGTGTGGGGGAGAGGTGGGTAATAGTGGGGGGGGGAGGTGGGAAATAGTGTGGGGAGGTGGGTAATAGTGAGGGAGGGTGGGTATAGTGTGGGGGGGGGTGGGTAATAGTGGGGAAGGGAGGTGGGTAAATAGTGGGGGAGGGAGGTGGGTAATAGTGGGGGGGGAGGTGGGTAATAGTGTGGGGAGGGTGGGTAATAGTGTGGGGGGGGAGGTGGGTAATAGTGTGAGGGGAGGTGGGAAATAGTGTGGGGGAGAGGGGGGGAATAGTGTGGGGGAGGGTGGATAAGAGTGTGGGGGGTGGTAATAGTTGAGGGGAGGGGGAAAATTTTGTGTGAGGGGGAGGAGGGTAATAGTGTGAGGCGAGGTGGGTAATAGTTTGGGGGGGAGGAGGGTAATAGTGTGGGGGAGAGGTGGGTAATAGTGTGGGAGGAGGTGGGTAATAGTGTGAGGGGAGGTGGGTAATAGTGTGGGGGGGGCGGTGGGTAATAGTGTGGGGGGGGGGTGGGTAATAGTGTGGGGGGTGGGTTTTAGGTGGGGGGGGTGGGAAATAGTGTGGGGGCGGTGAGTAATAGTGTGTGGGAGAGGTGGGTAATAGTGTGGGGGAGAGGTGGTATAGTGTGTGGGGGGGGGGGGGGTAATTGTGTGTGGGGAGGTGGGTTTTAGTGTGGGGGAGAGGTGGGTTTTAGTGTGAGGGGATGGGTAATTTTAAAGGGAGGTGGGAAATAGGGGGGAGGGAGGTGGGTTTTAGGTGGGAGGGAGGTGGGAAATGTGGGGGAGGGGGGGTATAGTTGGGGAGGGTGCGAAAATAGTGTGGGGGAGAGGTGGGTAATAGTGTGAGGGAAGGTGGGTAATAGTGTGGGGGGGGAGGTGGGTAATAGTGTAAGGGGAGGTAGGTAATAGTGTGGGGGGGGTGGGTAATAGTGTGGGGGGGAGGTGGGTAATAGTGTGGGGGGGAGGTGAATAATAGTGTAAGGGGAGGTAGGTAATAGTGTGGGGGGGAGGTGGGTAATAGTGTGAGGGAGTGTTGGATAATAGTGTAAGGGGAGGTGGATAATAGTGTGAGGGAGAGGTGGGTAATAGTGTAAGGGGAGGTAGGTAATAGTGTGGGGGGGAGGTGGGTAATAGTGTGAGGGAGTGTTGGATAATAGTGTAAGGGGAGGTGGGTAATATTGTGAGGGGAGGTGGGTAATAATGTGGGGGAGAGGTGGGTAATAGTGTGGGGGGGGGGGGGTGAATAATAGGGGGAGGGGAGGTAGGTAATAGTGTGGGGGGGAGGTGGGTAATAGTGTGGGGGGGGAGGTGAATAATAGTGTAAGGGGAGGTAGGTAACAGTGGGGGGGGGAGGTGGGTAATAGTGTGGGGGAGGGGGGAAATAGTGGGGGGAGGGAGGTAATATTGTGAGGGGAAGGGTTGGGTATAGTGAAAAGGGGAGGGGGGGTAATTTGTGAGGGGGGGGGTTAATTGGGGGGGGGGGTGGGTAATAGTGTGAGGGGGGTGGGTAATATTGAGGGGAGGTAGGTAATTTTGTGAGGGGAAGGGGTTGGGTATGTGTGGGGGGGGGGTGGGTAAAGTGTGGGGGAAGTGGGTAATGGGTTTTGGGGGAGAGGGGGGTAAAAAAATATAAAGGAAGGTCGGTAATATGTGGGGGGGTGGTGGGTAATAGTGTGAGGGGGAGGTGGGTAATAGTGTGGCGGAGAGGTGGGTAATAGTGTGCGGGTGAGGTGAGTAATAGTGTAAGGGGAGGGGGGTAATAGTGTGAGGGGAGGTGGGTAATAGTGTGAGGGGAGAGGTGGGTATGATGAGGGGAGGGGGAATGGGGGTGGGGGGAGAGGTGGGTATGTTTGAGGGAGTTTGGTATAATAGTGTAAGGGGAGGTGGGTAATAGTGTGGGGGGGGGGGTGAATTTTAGTGTAAGGGGGGTGGGTATAGTGTGGGGGGAGGGGGTAATAGTGTGGGGGAGTGTTGGATAATAGTGTAAGGGGAGGGGGGTAATATTGTGAGGGGAGGTGGGTAATAATGGGGGGGAGGGGGGGTATAGTGGGGGGGGTGTGGGAAAAGGGTGAGGGAGAGGGGGGTATGTGTGGGGGAGGTGGGTAATTGTGAGGGGGAGGTGGGTAATAGTGGGGGGGGAGGTGGGTAATAGTGTGAGGGGAGGTAGGTAATATTGTGAGGGGAAGGGTTGGGTAATAGTGTGGGGGGAGGTGGGTAATAGTGTGAGGGGAAGTGGGTAATAGTGTGAGGGGAGAGGTGGGTAATAATTATGAAGGAAGGTGGGTAATAGTGTGAGGGGGAGGTGGGTAATAGTGTGAGGGGGAGGTGGGTAATAGTGTGTGGGGAGGTGGGTAATAGTGTGGGGGGCGGTGGGTAATAGTTTGACTGGAGAGGTGGGTAATAGTGTGGGGGGGAAAAGGTGGGGGAATAGTGTGAGGGTGAGGGGGGTAATAGAGTAGGGGAGGTGGGTAATAGTGTGAGGGGAGAGGGGGGTAATAGTGTGGGGGAGAGGTGAGGGGAGAGGTGGGTATTTGGGGGGGGGGGTTTTTTTAGGAGGGGGGGGAAAGAATTTCAGAGGGGGGTTAGAATGAGGGGGGGTGTGCTCAGTTGGGGGAAGGAATTTTTGGGAAGTTTCATTATAGAAAATTGTCTCTATAGTTTTTTTTATCATTTTTATGCAAACTTCATAAAATTTTACACCCTAAAGATCCTAGAACGGCATCTTTTTTTGTTTATTTTCCTATTTCCCTAGTGGGGAGGGTGTGGGGGTTAGGGTGAGTTTAAAAATTTTTTGGGGGGGGAAGGTGGGGCACTTTGGCCTTCTTCCCTGGGCACACAATGTTTGTCCGGGCCCTGCTCCCAAGTGTTTATCTTTTGCAGGGACGCCCTTTTTTTTAACCCCATATCCTCTTTTAGTCTTGAATCTTTTTTACTGGGAATGTTTGCATTATAAATTCTATATTTAAAAAAAAATCCCTGACTCTAACTGGCAACTTAAGTTTTTCATATTGGAAAGTAGCCCCTTAACCCTTACCGCCCGGACCCAGTTTTGGCCCCCCTTGAAGACCCCTTTTTTAAAAATCTGATGTGTCACTTTTTTTGAGAATAATTTTTGACACTTTAACTTCCATGTGATTCAGAGATTGTTTTTCGTGACACATTTTGTTTTTTGTAGTAAGAAATTTTGGTCCAAAAAAAAGATTGTTTTTTGAAAAATATCAAATTTTGGTGAAAAAAATTTTAAAAATGTACCCAATTTTCAACTTCAAAATTTTGCATGTAAGACGTAGTTATTCCACTCAAAAAAGTTTATAATTTCATTACCATTGTCTGCTGTAGTTTGGTATTTTTTTAAAGGGTTTTTTTTTTTTTTACGACATTAGGGGGCTTATAAATTTGGGGTAATTTTTTAAATTTAAGAAAATTTTTATATACATATTTTTTTGGGACGTCCTTTCTAACGTGCTTTTATTGACTTATTTAGATCCCCCCAAAAGCCCATCTAGAAACTACAACCCTTTAAATATTCAAAACGCATTTAGAAAGTTTATTAAACCCCCTTTGGGGTTTCAAAGAAAATTTAAAGCAAAGTGGAAGTGAAATTTCAAAATTTCCTTTTTTTGCAGATTTTCAATATTTATGCATTATTGACAAGAAACGGTAAATGGATCATGGAAATGCAAAAATTTTTTTGATTCCCAGATTCTGCCGTTTCAGAATTCCCATATGTGGCCTAGTGCATTTTTGGCTCCCAACACAAGCCCCCGAATGGGGGAGCCCTATGGATTGGGGCCCCATTTTCATTACAATTTTTTTTTAGGGGCCCTTTCAGGTTTGGGACACCCTAAGGTTCCAAAAAGAATAAAAACCCCTTTAAAAAGAACCCCCTATTGGAAACAACCCCCACGGAAAAATATCAGAGGTGTGGGTTATCTACCCCCGGGTTTCACAATTTTTTTTAGGTTCGGGTTGAAAAAAAAAAATTTTATTTTTTCCTAATCTGATTTTTGTGAAAATGTTTAATTTTTTAAAGGAATTTTTTGGAAAAAAAGCCCAAAAATTGTGTTATAATTTTTTTCCCAAATTCGCAAAACCCAATGTGGGGGTAACTGCTGTTTGGGGCATGGCGGGGGGTACAAGGGGGGAGTGCATTTGGCTTTTTGGGCCCCCCGATATTGGGGGGGCCTGTCGCATCTCCAAAAAACCCCCCCAAAATACTTTAAAACAGGTGAAACCCTTTCCCGAAAGTTGCTCCCTTTTGGTTTTAACGCCCCCCAGGGATTCACTAAGGGTGATTTTGATTTTGGGCACCAAAAGGGTTCCGTTGTTTTTTTTTTGCATTGGGTCATGGAAATGGAGGGGGGAAAAAGCGTTCGCATTGTTTTTTGGGGTTCATTTTTTTCCCGTATTGCCATAGGGATAAATGACAGGTTAAATTTTACTATGGGGGTTGGTAAAAATTTCAATGATATAAATTTTTTATTGTTTTTTAGTTTTATTACTTTTTCACAATGAGGAGTTTTTTAAAAAGTTGCGTTTTTAAGTTGTCGTATTTTTCGCCCTAGCTTTCTTATTTTTTGCATAAGGGGTCTTTTGGGCTTTTTTTTTACCCGGATGAGTTTATGTTTTTTTGTCCCTTACGGGGGGGGATATGATGTTTGATCATTTTTATTAAAGGGTTTTTTGTGAAAACATTTTGTCAAAAAACAGCATCCTGGGGTGTTTTTTATTTTTATTTTTTACAGCGGTCATGTGGTATAAAGAATGCTAGTTTTATCAGCAGGGGTTTTACGATTTCAGCGATACCACATTTGTATATTTTTTTAAGTTTTACTGCTTTTTCACAAAAAAAAAACACATTTATTTGAAAAAAAAACCCGTTTTTGCTACCGCGTTGGAGCCATAACTTTTTTTTTTTTTCTGTTTATGGAGCTGTTAGGGGCTTTTTTTTTTCGGGATGGTTGAGTTTTTATTGGTTTATTTTTGGGGGGCAAAACTTTTTGATCGTTTTTTAAAACTGTTTTTTGGAAGGCAGGTTGAGAAATTTCGCAAAACCAGCAGGTTTTTATTTTTATTTTAATAGGTTCACGTGCGTATCCGTGCAAAATTTGTTTTTTTGTGGGTTGAGACGATTAGGTGGGTACCCAATTTATGTGTTTTTTTTTTTTGAAAACACAAATTTTTTTTAAAAAAAAGTGTTTTTATTGTGTAAAACAATTTTATGCATCGCATTTTCTAAAAGCCAGAACTTTTTTTTTCCGAAACAGAGCTGTGTAGGTTTTTTTTTTTCAGTGTGAACTGCGTTTTAAATTTGGGATCATTTTTATTTTTGATATGGTTTTTATTCTTTTTACTCCATTTTTGTGTGCGGGATGAACAAAATCGTATTTGTGATGTTTTTTTGGGGGTTTTTTTTTTTGGCGTTTACCGTAGGGTTTAAATTTAAAATGACGATTTTTTAAGGGTGGGTCGCTACGCACGCGGCGATACCCCAAAATTTGGGGACTTTTTTTATTTTTTTTCTTTTTAGGGCGTTGGGGTTTGTAAAGGGGGAAAAGGGGGTGTAGTGTTTTTATTTTATTTTTTTGTGTTTGGTTTTACTTTTTTACCTTTTTTTTTAAATTTTTCAACTTTTTACACTTTTCCCCCGGGGGGAATTGCATGAACGATCGTCAATATTCATGCAATGGAAAACAGCATTTTAAACTTTGTGTATCTGGGTTTCCCTGGCAACTGTCTGTCACGCTGCCACAAAGCATTGTGGGCATCGTGACGTCACCAGACAACCCCGGTTTTGTCATTCAGCTCCGGGCTGTCTGGTGGAGCGGTACGGCGTCACGCGTTACTCCCGAGATGGGGGCGCAGGAGCTCATCCTGCCCCCCGCAGCCGCGATTGTGCCCGATGGCGACATCGGGGGGGTTAATCCCCCCCGGGCCCGGGGCGCACTCCGGCCGTGGGGGATGCGGCATGATGCAGCTAATATCCTGGTTTATGCCCGATCTTGCGCGCTCCCCTTGTGAGCGGCAAGATTGCTGTGAGTACTCATACGGCAATTTGCGGGAAACCCCCACCGACAATTTCCGTATGAGTACGGAATGTCGGGAAGGGGTTAATAATGTGGTTCACGTGGCCAAAAAGCCCGTTGTTGTGTTACGGGGACATCGTGTCCCTTTCTTGTTGCAGCCGGGGAGAGAGCCCGCGGACCTAACATTTGGTGGGAGCTTTTTTGTTCCCGGTACTTGCTATCTCTCCATGATCCTGCTTTTGCGTGCATCTCTGCCGGACGATGTGTGCAACCCTGCTCCCTAGGGGATGCGCGTGCCAGCTCTGTGAAATTTAAAGGGCCAGAGTCCAAGAATTGGTTTATTTTCAGATGTTGACTTACTTTCGGCCATCTTTTGCCTTGCAGATTGTTTTTTTGCCTATGCCAAAAGAGAAAGCATTCTACTGTGTGTCCTTTTTTCCTGTACCGACCTTTCTCCATCCCTGCGCCTGCCGAATTTTGTTTCCCAAGGGGCCCTAAGTTGTCTGTTGTTTTTGTACCATGCTGCATCAGGCTGCCACTGCAAGCAAGTCGCGAAAGGGTAGCAACCTGATAGCAGCCTGCCTTGCAGCGGGCTCTGGTGAAAACCGGGACCTACTTAGACCCCTCTCCCTGACATGGCTTACTCTACTGCTTGCTGTCATCCAGAGGATCCACAACTCAATCCAGCCGTTACATGTGGTTTAAGGCATGTTAATTAGTTAGTAGAATTAGTTAGTAGAGTGCAATTGCCATGATAAATCTGCCCAAATATGTGTAACCAAAACTTTTTTGAATAGAAAATCATGAGCTTAAATAAGCAAATGACCCCTCATCCCTTTTTTGTAGCTATAATGAAACTCAGACAAAGTATTCAATTTGTAAATTTCTTCTAAAGTTTGGCGATTTGTGAACGAGTTAGAAATGTTCGCTTTTTATTGATTGCTTGCAAGTAGGCATAAATATGAAAAT
>JAODAL010034073.1:0-44751 GCA_025379985.1 Phyllomedusa bahiana | reverse complement strand
TCCTGTTTTTTTTTTGAAGTAAAAAAGTTAAAATTAATTTTTTTAAAAATTTTATTCGTACAACGCTTGTTCCGGACTATTCAGGGCATTGAGCGTGTCATCATGTCTCTCGATATACTAAGATGCCGGGGTTTAAACCTGTGCGCATGTGTGAATCAATTCTGAAGTTTTAAAGGTCTCTGTGGGATGTCATGTTAATGAACGTCATTATGCTATGTCCCTATGTTTCCCGACATATTTATACACTGAGACATAGTGATTGCTTGGTCTGTATGTGAATGATGATGTTTGCCAGTAATTTCTATTCTGATGGGCATCGTGCAATTGGTTTAATTATTGGTCCCTCTGAGACTGAGGTTGATGGCTGGGTAATATAAATATTGGTGTGAATCACTTTAAATTTATGGGAAACCATATGCATACGCCAGACCATATGTCTGCTGTTACTTCTTTCTACGTTTTTTTTTTAATCACTGTCTGTATTATCCCCCTGATTAAACCAGTGTCTTAAAGAAACAAGTCAGGATTTTCAGTAACAGGTTATTGTGCTGCTGTGTTCTTAGTTTCACAGTCCGTTGACCATTAAACATTTATATTCTAAGCTAGGTGACTACAAGGCTTCGGAAGAGTAAGAGTAGTAAGGTCACCCTTATTTGGATGGAGGCTCTATTTAGAGGGTAAGTGGAAGTTAAATATAAGGATAGTGTGGAGGCAGCCCTACATATGGCCGTTTATGTTTCCATATTGATATCCCCCATCCTTCTGCAGCTCATCGGTTTTACTGCTTTTTTCAACCTATCTCTCAAGAAATCTTCTTAAACAGAACTATAGTTGATCTCTGCAATGAGGGCAGGTAAGAAATTTCTGATTTATTGTTACTCATTGCCATTTGCTAATTTTACAGTATTAAATTTTTTAGTAGTTAATTTTTATTATTAGTATTTTAAAAAGATGTTTATAGTAAAAGTGATGTTTTATCTTCTGTTTTTTTGTTGGTGATCAGTGGGTCTTTTTCACGCTATGTTTATTTTTGTCAATTTAAGAAAATTCTTAAATTCATTATAGGTACAGTCAGTTCACAGTGAGTTGTGATTTTATTGTGAATACTTTATGTTGAGAAGATAGGTCCTAGAGCGCTAACATGTTGTATAAAACCGTACGAGGCCACTGTTGGGTCAAATTTGGCACAGGTGGTTCCAATCATTTGGCAAGGAATAAAGAACAGACATGGGTCTGTGTAAGTGAAAGTTGATTTTTTTTTCTGAATACATTAAGAACGATTGGTCCTAAAAAGGGGTAACCTTCCAAGGTGCCTTATTTACCAATGCACCAAATTTGGTGCAGATTGATCCAGTGGTTTGGTCGTGCATAAAGAATACACAGCATTCATGCACAGTTCTAATTTTGTGTGA
Organism: Phyllomedusa bahiana; assembly: GCA_025379985.1. Classification (NCBI taxonomy): domain Eukaryota; kingdom Metazoa; phylum Chordata; class Amphibia; order Anura; family Hylidae; genus Phyllomedusa; species Phyllomedusa bahiana. The sequence continues at coordinate 43,339 of JAODAL010034073.1, read as the reverse complement.
ATATATCAAGAACAGTAGGTCTCAACTAGCTAAAAATCTGGTTTGAAACCTTGCAAAGCACTTTATTTATCTATGTGACATATTTGGTGCAGTTGTTTGGTGCTGCATATAGAACAATCACCAATCACGGTGAATTCCAAATTGTTTACAAATATGTTTTGAACGCTAGATCCTACAGAATTGAAACCCAGTCTAAAACCTTTCAAAGTGCCTTATGTACCTTTGTGCCACATTTGGCTACAGATTAGTAAAATTTTTTGGTCATGCATCAAGGATATACAGTGTTCAGGGTGAGTTCAAATTGTTTACGAATATGTGGTATACAGTACATCCTGGATAGCTGAAAGCGAAGCAAGGAGGTACACAAGTTTTCACCAGACAACCTATTTAGTGTGTTAATTCTGATGTATAAACTATTAAAAACCAAATTTTACAGTACACTACAGTACACTATACACTATACTGTACACTATTCACAATCATCCAAACTGATATTTATATTTATAGGTCTCACAGGTAGTTTAATCACAAAACACATATATTGAAATATTTCGTCTTTTATTACTTAACAGTTATTTTATTTACTTAAAAGGGTTTTCTCTCTACAATGATTAGCTTTTAATAAGTAGAGTCAGAGAATTGAATACTTTCTATGAATACATTGCTTTGTTGATTTTTCTCTGGCAAAGAGATAAAGAAGATTTTATCTCCTCTTAAAGCACACAGGTTTCTCTGGTTATGACCATTTCTCTTCTTCATCTCTCTCTCTCTGCTCTCCCTTTTCTCTAAGCTACCATCGCTCACTCAGTCTGTACATGGGGATTCATCTATTGCAGAGTCTTATGTCTAGTATTGGGCTTTGAATGCTTCTCATTTATCTAAGTAAACACCCTTTAGAGCTTTGCAATCTGAGTACTATACTATATAAATCTCTTGAGAAAAAATGAAGAGCCACAGCAGTGGCAATCAGCTCACCCGACTTCCAATATTCATTTATCCCTCGGGAGCATGGCATCAGCACGACGCCATGCTCCCGAGGGATATAGTGCGATTAGAAGTGTTCACGGCAGCTATTCCTGGGTAAACGAAACCAATTAAAACTTGTATGCTTTACTGTATTTATAAATCTTTAAAACAGCCACTTATCTTCATGGTATACAGCACTGACAAATGCATAGTATTATAACATCAGTAGTGCAAGTAGGGTATAAAGACTGAGGCGTTTCGTATACCCAAATTTTCCTTAATTGTAGCCTGTGCACAACCCCTAACCTAAAAAATTTAAAAAAGATCAAACTGGTCTGATCCAAAAAAGGGGAAACGCCTCCCTCCAGCTGAAGCATTTGCAAAAGAACAAAAATATGCTTTTGGTCAGAACAAATGCTAAGCAAGGAGTTAAACAACTCTACCATATGCATCAAATGTAATCATCAATAATGATAGGTAATGTCCTTTTTAATGTTTAAACCTAATGGAGTTCTAGTTTCTAAATTGAATATCGCCCAAGATTCTCTACTGAGGAGTTTCCTGTGCAGGTCTCCTCCTCTGGTGGAATGCACTACTTTTTCTATCCCGCAAAAAGAGAAGGAAGACAAATTAACAGCATGTACCTCCTGGAAGTGTTTCGAAAGTATAGAAGATTTAAAGCAATCTTTCCTGAGAGAATCCAGCAGGTGCCTCCTGATCCTGACTTTAAGAGGACCTGTGGTATAACCCACATATTGGACTTTGCACAGTGCACACGATATTAGGTATACCACAAATTTACTGTTACAATTAATGTAGCTTTTGATTTTATATATTCTATCTGTAATAAACTATGTAAATTCTATAGTTTTGTGAGCATACTTGCAAGCTATGCACTGCACTTGTCCACAATTATAGAAAATTTTAGATCCCAACCAGGACCCCTTGTTATCCCGTGCCCTCAAAGAGGCTCGGAGAAAGTAAAGTTCCAAGTGTTGGAGTTCTTCTGGGAACAAATCTAATGTTGTTTTGTAGTAAATTCTGCATGTAAGAATTAAAGGGGTTTTATCGTTACAAAGATCATGTCTCAGATTATGGGGACAGTAAAAATAAGCACTTTTGTAATTGGGTTGCATTACCTCTGTCCTTTGGGGTTTAGCAGATATCAGCTTCGCTGTTAAATCTGTCTTAAATTTCTGCTGTTGCTGGTCAGAACGCCCCTGGTCGATTCCTGTGCCTAGACACCCCCCCTGCACTGTGATTGGCTGGCTGACATTTCAATTCAGCCGTTGGGATATGCCCCTAGACAGGAAACGTCATGGCCCCCTGCGCTGTGATTGGCTGCCTGCACACTCTGTGTAAACTCCCCACTGAGCTGTTAAAATAGATAGAGAAACCAGAGTCTGCTTGCTCGATGTACATCTCAGCAATAGGGGGAAGGATCTGGGCAATAACCGCCTGTTTAAAGGGCTATTGCCAAGAGGATGATTCACCACCTCACAGGTTCAGTCCTTAAGCTGCTACTTTGAAAAGAGGGCGTTCTGTTCTCAGATCGAATGCAAGCCCCGCCTCCTTATGACGCCATCATCTGTAGTGTATAACATAAGGATTCAACACTGTGTCTGCATGAGCTGCTTGTTTAGTGCAGCGCATAGGCGATCAGCTTGGCAAGACAGAGGTTGGGAGTTCAAGTTCCATTGTTTTTTTTTTGGTTTTTTTTCTTTTATAAATTGTACACATATGTAAAGATATGAAAATATATGTGTAGACATCTATAATTATATATACATACACACACATAAAGCTCACCTATATAGTGTCCCATCCTCACAGTCACACCAAGCACTTCCAACATATGTGATACAATGCATATACTCTCGGGGATGAGACATGATATAGGGGAGCTATGTATGTGTATATATATCATTATAGAGATTGACATATATATTTTAGGTCTCTCTACATATGTGTAGAATTTAGGGGGAGGGGGAAATATACCCTGCGAGGGGACTAGAACTCCAAACCCCCTTTGTTGTAAAACCAACACTCTACCGTTACACCATCAGCCCAAATCAGTTACAGGTTGAGCAGGTTCTTCTCTCAAAGCTGATTTGCTTCTCCCCCCACTGTTTTCACTAATATCACTGACAGCAAGCAGAGATCTTTACTTGAAGCTGACATTTGTCCTTGTAGTTGAGTAAAGGTCTCTGCTTCTTGTCAGTACAATTTGGTTGAATACCACTAGAACAGAAGTTAAAGCTGCTGGCTTTCAGTGTGTAAACTAAGAGATATAATAGATATAATAGGTGCTTGCTGCAGCTTGTGGAGCCTCAAGGCTGCAGACATAAGCATGCAGGAGGCTACAGAGCTGTTATATCCAGACAACCCTCTGCATCCCCTGCTTCAAATAAAATGATGATGTCACAGTTCTTCAGTGAGGGGAGACACGCCTCGTGGGAGGGGAGACAAACCTGCTGAGAGGAAGAACACGCCCCTGGATTTCAAACTCAATCTGAGAAAATTAGCAGAACAGCACGAGCAGTTCAAATGATAAATCCCCTTTAATGTAGAGTAACGGTAAGTGTCTTTTCACTAAGGAGACAATTTTTTGGTACTGTAAACTATAGCAAGTGGAAAATGTGCTGTTCTCTGTTGCTTTACATTTTTTACGCTGTTCTTTTAATAGATCCTTTCTATCCACTTTACAAATTTTTTGTTTAGCTTTCTGCATCACCTTTTTAGAATAAGAGCGTTGCGACAATCTGTCGCAAACCTCTAGTTCCACTGACACAAATGTGTCAGGATTAGAACAGCAGCGTTTAGCCCTAATGAGTTCTCCATAAGGAATGTTATTAACCACATGTCGTGGATGGCATAAATTAGCAAGTAATGTAGTATTGCGAGTGGTGGACTTCCTAAATGGTCGTACCTGAACTGTTTGATGCGTGTATCCCACTAAAGTGATCTCCAAAATATTAGTACAAGATTTATCCATGTGGGAGGTGAATTTCAAGTTCATACTGTTAGAGCCGATATAGGAATCATAATCTAATGCTTCTTACCCACCCACTGCTCCCCCAATATTAGCAGTATATATCTCCCATACCACATGATGTGGGCGGAGAATGGGTTACATTCAGTAAAGAGAAAGAGCTCTTTCCAGACTGACATGAATATGCCGGCCAAGGAAGGGGAGAAACGAGTCCCCACTGATGCCCCCTTTTTTGTAAAAGATTTTTTTTATCAAACATAAAAAAATTAGCGGCGAAATAACGACTACCCCCAAACGATAAAGTTCCTTTCTGAAAAAAGACTATGGGCCACATGTATGAAACGATTTTGGGGGCTAAACTCATTTTTTCCCCATAGAAACCTAGGGGAAAAAAGTGAGTTTTAGCCCAAAACCGTTTCAACATGTGGCCCGTTTTTTGGAAGAGGGTGGGAAAAGGCAAAAAAAAGGACTTTGGGGTGATACATGGGATGCCCCACACATCACAAAAAGCCAATGGTAATCTTCCTCCATCTAGATGTTTATGCAGAAATTAAGTTTTGGTGTCTGATGTAGCGGGAAGGGCTCAGGGGGGGGGGTGAAGAAATATCCACCATTTTCCAAAATTTCTTTTAATGAACCCAAATGTTGGCCCCAGGGGGCCCTCTTTGTAGGGGGAAAATCCCCCTTGTCACCTTGGGGGAGCAAATGGAAAGGGGGTAGTGGGGGTGTAACATACAATTTTTTTCCCAAATTGTTGGGGAAAAATATTAAGATGAACTCTTTTCAAAATTTTTTAAGAAAACAATTTAATTCATTTTTTTGGTTTCCCTATATAATGGGAAAAAAAACCTGTATTTTCCAACATTTTAAAATTTTTCTTCCTGAAAAATTCCCACCCAAAACACTCCCATCAACCCCCCTTTCCGCGTTCAAACCCACAAATCTTGTTTGGTTTTAATACCCTAAACAGCCTAAAAATTCTTTTTATCAATTTATAGCATCTTGCAAATTTTTTTTATCTTCTGAAAAAAATTAAATCTTTTTCCACTTCTTTTTTTAAAATACCCAAAGTTAATAGGTCGAAATTAACTGTATAAAATTTAATTTCCCAAAAAAAAACTACCCTTATTTATTCCTTTATTTAGATTCACCGCTATTGTCTCAAAATAACCATCTACATAACTCTGGGAAAAAAAAAAAGGAAGATTATATTCATTTGGTAACGTAAAATCCCCCCCTTTTTATCTAGTTGATGAGATTCGTTCTCACTAGTCCCTGAGGAAAAATGGTACTTAAGCGTAATCAGTCGGGCCAGTCTGTTGACATCCAGCAACGTATTTATATAGTTCAAAGTTTTTTGTAGGTGAAAAGCCGAGTCTCTTGGACAACACAGAAATTTGATCTTCCGATAATATTTGACTTGACAAATTAATTGCTGGACTCAGTTCCTTTTGGCCTCCCGAGGATTCCACAGTGGCGCTTGTTGCTTCCCTTCTTCTGTGTTTCCTACGTGCCCGCCTCTGGCATTTTTTGCTGTACTTCTAGTTTGACGCTGTGTATGGTCTCTCAGTGAATCATTATTAGAGGTGGGTGTTTCTCTTCTACTTTGTCTCCATATTGGGAGCTGATCCGTGGAAACCATATGTGTAATATCACCTGAGGTATTAGGAGAATCATCATATTAAGAGTCAATATCTGAAAAGCTTACACGTCGGGGTTGCCCTTTTCTTCTATGTCAAAGAAGTTCAAAATAACTTGGGAGTATCTCCTTATTTTTTTTTTTCTTAAGTATAAACCCATTATAAAAATCATTTTCTTTCCCTGGAATTTTTGTTTCTTTTAGGGAAATTTATCCTTCAAGTCTCCTAATATTTTCCTTCATATTAGCCATTAATAAGGAAAAAGAATTTTTCATTTTTATATAAATTCTTTTTCTTAATTTTCCCTTTTTAATTATTTTCATATTCCCAATTTGGGGACTTAGTTTTTTTAAAATTTTGACAAAAACGATTCCACCTTTCCACAAAAGTATCACAAAAAACAGAGTGGCGACTTACTTGAATTGTAATTCCCGAGAATCATATTATTATCAATATAGGAGTTAATGGTTTTAAATCCCACCAGGTATTTCAACCTCCTTGCATGATAGATTTTCCAAAGTGTGGAAAAGTGCATTGAGATCTCTTTTATATCAGTGTTTCATTACATGCAATAAATCTGCTTCTCTGAAATAACTCGCAGCCTTTCAATTCTTCCAGCTCTCAATGAAACATAAGCCAGTACACAACCATTGTCACCGTAATGTTACCTGATGTAAAAAATATGCAAAAACAATAATGCATGTATAAAAATCTGCATAAGGAAGGAGCAACGATCAGACTCTAATAGACAGTTCAAAATAACGAAGAGCCACAGCAGTGGCAATCAGCTCACCCGACTTCCAATATTAATTTATCCCTCGGGAGCATGGCATCAGTGGAGTCCATGCAATGATATAGTGCAAGTAGCAGTGTTCTTGCTAGCTCTTTCCGGGTAAATGCAACCAATTAAAACTTGTATGCTTTATTCATAAATCTTTAGAACAGCCACATATCCTCAAGTACACAGGCCCTACAAACGATAGTATTATAACATCAGTAATGCAGGTAGAGTATAAAGACATATGATATTATCCTTAATTGTAGCCTGTGCACAATCCCTGACCTAAAAAATTTAAAAGAGACCAAATTGGGAACATGATCCAAAACAGGGGAAACTCCTCCCTCCAGCTGAAGCAATTACAAAAGAACAAAATCTCTTGTACTCGTTGTCAATATAACTGGAATAGCTAGTACAAGTAAAATGAGCCTTTGGGGGTCAAATATTTAATTTTGATTTCCTTAATTGTTTTTTAAATAAAATATTGTATGTGAGTAATCAATGTTCTACAGGCCCCGCCACCGGAAAGCCATTGAAGCCAGAAATGAGAATGTTCCTAGTTGTGCTTGAGAAGTGAGCCTCTGGGGTCAAATGTTGAATACTGGGCTACTTGTTTTGTATATAAATATTGTGTGTGATGTATCATGTTCTACAGGGCACCAGAAAGCTGTTGACCAGGATTTTGGAGAATGGTCCCAGTTGCAGTTGAGAAGTGAGCCTCTGGGGTCAGATGTTAGATACTGGCCTGCTTAATTGTTTTGTATATAAATATTTTGTATTATATATCACGTCTTTTTATGGAAATGTCTTTTTCTGAAGTTATTAAGCATGCCCAGTCGTAGTGGGTCCTTTTGACAGCTATACCAATTATAACAGAAGTTCTAATGAGGAAAAGTGTGAGAAGGGTAAAAATAAGCTAGACCATTCCCTTAGGTAGATGTGGACATAGATATCACAATGAAAAGAATTATACATCAAACAAATCTTGGCAATAATCCATGCATTCCATACCTCACTCATGAGATTATTGCCAAGAAACCCAGCCAAAGCTTCTATCTCCTACACAAGAATTTTCAGCTCTAAGGAACCACTGAAATTGAAATTAGGAATCTGTCCTATTCACATTTGGAATGCCTGGGTTGGTAAATTGATGCTTGGGAACTTGGCAGTCATGATATCTGGCTAGAAGATTCCTAGGTGGAATTATGACATAAACTGGAATTATGACCTTTTCAGTGTCCCCAGCATGCAATTAGCCATTGTCTCTGTGACCTAAGCAGAAGGAGGGGTTGAGGGTTTTTTGGAGTTTCCTTAAAACACCTTGGGTTTCACAGACCAGGGTCAAAGTCAAAAGTTACCAACAAGTGTAGGTCTCTTCGTGTCTTCGAGCTGCACTCCTCAGCCAGATCTGATTGGAAAAGGTCTGTTTTTTGCTATTTTATCCCTTTTCTTTATATACTGTGGTGCACGTATTATGTATGTATGTTATTTATATTCTGTAACTAAGCACGTTCTGTATATAAAGCTTTAATAGTTTTTGCCGTGCTGTCCTAACGAAACCCTATATCTCCATAAAGATTAGAGGCTGCTTGTGTGACATGTACATAGAGTTCTTTTTTTTTTTTTCCTTTCAGCTCTCTTGAAGGGGTGGCAGTGAGTGTGTGTTGTTGTTGGGGTGTGGACATGTGGGGGGGTAAAATCGTGGTGCTTAATATATAGACAATGGAGAGCCAAGTGTGAGCTACTGTTGTGTAGCATATCCCTGTCACCCCCACGTTGTGCAGTAAAGGTAAGGCCTGATGTGTGTCCAAAACATATTGTGATCTAAGACCCCTCTGCAGGTGGTTTTCTCCCTTTCCTTGCATGTAATTTAGGTTGGCAGTGAACCTAATTTTCTTCTCTCTTATTGTGTGCCCCAGATATTCCACCTGCATTCTACCTCTGTTCCTGACAGCTATCACAACAACAAAATTATGTCAATCACTGCTACATCTATACCACCTCAAAACCATTAACACGTGTTGATTCAAGCTTGCTGTGACTGAGAAACTGCAATGGGAAAGCCACCCATTTTTGCAAATACAGTATCAAAAGAAAAGTGGGACATTTCTGATATTGTGTAGCCTACATGTTTCTCACAGTGAATCCTATTTTGTTTTTTTTTTTGTTGTATAACATTACAAAGCGATCATTCACTATAAAGTCTATTTTGTGAATTTAAATGGCAATATGGAATAGCAGAACAGTGAAATTGACAAAACACAAAAAAAACAACAAAAACAAAAAAAAAAATCAAAAAAAAAAAGCTAAAAAAAACAAAAAATTAACAACAAATTTAAAAAAACACAGAATAAAAAACACACAACACAACAAAACAAACCAAACAACACAACAACAAACAAAACAAAAAAACACAAAAAAAAAATAAAAAAAAAAACAAAAAAAAAAAAACAACAAAAATAAAAAAAAAAAAATTAAAAAAACAAAACATAAATAAAAAAATTCGAACAACAATAACACACCAAAAAACAAAAACAAAAAAAAATACAAATACACAAACCAAAAACAAAAAGACAAAAACAAATAACAAAATAAAAAACAGAAACAATCTTAATAGAGTAAACAATCTTAATCTCAATAACAAGTAATTCCAATCCAGGGCAAAGAGACAGATCAGAGATCCGTGCAAATCTCATTTACTTCCCTATGAGAAAAACAAGATAAAAAAGTAGGAACACAGGGACAGAGATAAGAATAAGGAAGTGGTTACAAGGATTATAAATGGCCACACAGAAAAACGACACAATAATAAAATGTATAAAATAAAGCTAAAGAGATGTGATTTTTTCCTCAAAAATTTGAGCTATATCAACTAAAACCAGGTATAGGCCATATGTAACCAAAGATCAACAAGTAAGTAAATACTGAAAACCTACCCCATTATGGAATTTTTTTTTTTTTTTACCCATCACACCTGTTTTACATTTTGATTACCAATTAGAAGAGCCACACACTTAAACCTCTAATTCATAAAATAAAAAAGTAGGATTACATCCAGTGGTACTTTGAATTTATTATTTGAAGTAAAATTATTTTTCCCAGTGTAATTAGTGTTAAGGCAGTAATCATTATTTAAAATAATAAAATATTCCTACCCACCAAGAAGACTGAAAGAGAGGAATATAATTATATTATTCAATTCATCTGTAACAGCATTGAATAGAAAACATACAGTCCTTTGACAGATCCACACTGTCCTTTGTTTGATGCTGTGCCTATACATTTTATATAAATATTTTTTCTTACAAGGATTAAATCTTTTATTGAAATCTGATGGAGCATCTCCATAGGTTGCAATATTATTGAAGTACAGTAGAAGCCCTAATTTATCTTTACAAAGCCCTATAATGGTTCCGTACAAATTTAACTGAATGGTCTTAGAAGAGCCCTTTTATTGGTTAGAAAGTGTAATTTTTAAAGATTTGTTTATAGATCTGAAACACAGAAAAACTAATAACTAACCATTTACTTTATAGAAGACTAAATACATATTTCGCCTGCACAGTCAGGGCTCTCTGTTTGCTGGCTTGGTCCTCAGCATTTGCTGCAGCTTGCTCTTTTATGCACATGCCAATGTCCACACCTATTAAAGGGTTATCTTGGATTTTAATGATTTCATAGAACACTATAAACACATTTATATTGAAAATAAAAAGATAATTCCCACTAAACCTTCTCGTGTTTCTTTTCTTTGCCTCCTGTCTCATCTATTATGAATATCATGAAACTTCCCTATTTTGTGAGTGTCAGTTTCCCTGCAGTTAATTCCTACAAGTCCAGAATCCCTTGCAGTTACATTTTAGAACTTCTCTGTGCACTTGCCCCACCTAATCCTACTAGCACAGTTCATTATCATTTTCAAGACAGCACACCACATGTCCTCTACATCTCTAGTACCCCTTCCCTTCCTGGTTGCCTGCAGCATGCAGTGTGTAGTACATCACCAATCATTTGATAAAAAGACATTCTTTCCTCATCTTATAATGCATGTGATACATGTACAAATATATAGAATTTGGTTTATATATTTCTATGTATGTACTGTACACCATCTACAGCAGGTACACAGCTACACCATCATTGGAACTCAGCTTAGCCAATGTGAATCACCCCCTTTCCTGTACACTGAATAGACTATCTCGGAACCAAGCAATCAGTTTTTAGCCTGGGAAAGCTGTGTGCCTGCTGTAGGGGATGTGTCATCATTCCTGCACCAAGTGATGTTAGACCAGTATCTCATGATGCTTTATTCTGGCACCACAACTACATAAAGAGCAGTAGGCAGAATTTTTTTCTGACTGCTGCTGCTGGTAATCTCAGAGGTCCCTAAATAGAGATGGCGAATTTTCTCAAAATTCGTTTCGCTCACTTCTCTCCGAATTTCCCCGACACAAAAATAACTTCGTTCCGAATTACTCGGACGAATCATTTAAAAACAGCTATTACAGGCCGCACAAGCCTCAAGGTGCAGTAAATGTGTTGCCATCTTAAATATGCAGAGGGACTTGGTTTTGGTCCATACAAAAAGTTTTGTGTTTTATATGACTCCGCCATGTACTCTCCGCGCCACTTAGAATCCTTACTATAAAATTCCCTGGGCACTTAAGATGGCAAAAACGAACCAAAAAACTGCAGCGGAATGTAGCCTGAAAAATTCCATGCCATCGAAAAGCTGTAAAAAAACAACTGAAGCATCAGGTGGCAGCAATAGTGACAGAGTGGGAGGTGACGGCGTCAGCCACAGTCAGCATGAGGCAACAGAGGCACAATGTCATTCTGAGGTGGCAAAAACAGAATAGGCCACAGAGTGGCACAATGGCCAGCAGAGTGGAGGTGGTGGCCAATACCAGTCCCTGTAAAGAAGGATGTGGCAGATGGATAAACTGCATCAGATTGTGTCATGCAGGCGGGTGGCGGCATCAGAATAGTGGCTGAGGCAGTAGTTTGAACCCAGACACATTTCTCACATAGGTGTAGGCGACAGGTGCTGATGATCTGACACCCTAACATTGGTGTGTGAAATCCTGCGCTTCCACGCCTGAAACATCTTACAAAGTCATTCGTTCCACATTTCCCGTGGACAACGGGTTTTCCCCTTGGGTAACGAGGGCCCCCCGCCGCAACTGAACACACCGCTACTGATGCCAACACTACTGCCTTGCATAACATCTCCTTCCACTGCAAACTCGCAATTGCGGCCCACCCCATTGGCTCCCATTAGTCCAGCGGATCTTCTAACGGGGTGCAGAGTGGCCTGTCCAAGTAGGCCACCACCTTTGGTTCAGGGTCCGCTCCATGTCCGCTGCTGCATGCTGGCGACTGCCCTCCTCGACTAGTGGTGAAGAAGCTGCTCAACATTGACACCAGACTTAGTTGCCAGCTGATGGAGCTGGTACGCTCCTACCCCCCCACCTTTCCCCCCAGCAGGCCGGCGGCAGTAGTACGTAAGCGCTGAGAACCCCCGGTCATACCTGTCAGATAGGACGGATGCCGCAGATAGTCAGCGTCCAACTGACTACGTAGGATTTCCCTAAATATTTGAGTTTGTCCACCCTCACAATAGTTGGGAAAAAGGCTCCCCATTTTTTGGATCGGTACGAGGTCCATAGGTGAGACAAGAAGTCATCCCTCTGCATATGCGATTATTCGCTGTCACTATCCAGTCAAAATCAGACTCGTGGCCATCAGAACAAGTACTAGAGAGTGCTCCCTTCCTCCATCTCTACTGTATACTGCCACGGTGCATTGCGGTCATCGCCTCTTCATCCTCATCTCCATCTACCTCCTCCAGCTCTCTCTCCTCCACTCATGTAAACTGGTAAAAAACCACTCATATCACCAACAATGCACTGCTCCAGATGTCCTCCTCCCTCCTCCTCCTCCTCCATTTGTCCCCACCGGACATCATGTGCCGCGAGATGTAGTCACCACAACTCTCCAGTCACCTGCCCAACAGATTTTTCAGCATCTGTTCCAGGACATGAAGCAGTGAATGACGATATACATGCCCGAATCCTGGCGACTGAACAAATAACGAGGCCTCCTTGAATGCCTCAACAAACGGCAGGTGTCACGGCATGAGCTCCCTCTGGCTGACATCAAAGTTACCCAGTGAGTAATCCTGTCCGCCTGTATCATCAAAAAATCGTTAATGGCCTTTCTCTGTTCATACAGTCGTTCCAACATGTCAGGCGGAATTTCCAACGGGTGTAAACATCGCATATCAGAGTGTGTTTGTGGAGGCCGTTCTGGCTGCTGCAACTCGAGGATGGTGTTCCTGCTTTGTAGAATGGATGAAATGCAAGCACAAGTTTCCTGGCCATTTTCAGAATCTTCGAAGATCCGGTGGAAGAAACTTCCATGAACATCTCACAACCAGATTGAACACGTGCCCCATGCAGGCACATGGACCATACCCTCCTTGGTGCAGGCGCTGACACCATGTTACATACCCATATTGTCTCACCATTGTTCCGATTTGCAGTTCCGCGGAGAAAGCCATACATCATTTCTTGCTGCATGACGCGGACATCCTCCCAGTTGACTTCATTCGCCAGCGAAGCCAGGAGAAGAACTGGGCGTGACACCGCTGTGCCTACACATTGTATGATGGAGCAGTACTTGTTGAGACATGAATGGTGGTGGTGGAGGAAGCGACAATTGGCGCAGGAGCCGCAGTTTGACAACGTGGATGAGAAACGGCGTATCCTGTCCAAGTGTTTGGTGTGCCTGGCAGGAAGTCACATTCACGTTCACCCGTGGGCCGTAAAGGACATGTACTTTCCCTGACCGAAGTTACAGCTCATACGTCCACGCTGCCGAGCACCAAAGAACAAACCCGATAAGCACAAGGACAGGCCCACCATCTGTTCTACAATATTATGAAGTGCTCGGTACTCGCTTTTTGTAAAGAGATAATACTGCAAGGAACTCTCCATCCGGCTTCGGACAAGCCATTTAATCTCTGAACGTCCCACCACTTTGAAAGGGTAGGGACTGCAGTAACCAACACCTTGGACAGGAGCACGGTCAGCCTGCTGCACCTTAGAGGTATGGACGCATACTGTGGTCCTCTTTGCAATCGCCTCACTGAACGACTGCCTGCTGCCATGAGTAGCGAGGATCAGGAGCATCTGGACCGGGAGATGATGTCAAAGATAAAACAGCACCCTCTGCAGAGTGATGGAGCCTTGACTCTGCTGCAATGGCATGCGTCCACTAGGCGCTGCTGCTGCTGTTGCTGCGCGGCATGATAACCACCACATTTGAGCCACGTTTCTCCCAGCCACCATATGGTGACCACGCATGAGATGAGCGCAAATTCCATTTGCAACGAAAGCTCCCTGTCCACGCTCACTTTCTGCCACAATTCTCCATATACCAAATTCAGCTCCTCCGGTCTTAGAAAGAATGCCACACCGCCGATATCGGATTAAAAAACCGCCAACTGCTCCGCCCACTGAGTGACTACTCACCACCGCAGCCTCGCTGAGCCTCTATTCTGCAACTTTTCTTAGGACCTGCTGAAGCGTGTATTTTACCCCGTGTCCGCTTGGCTACCCGACCTCACACGCTCTGCTACCCTGCTTACTCACTCCGGCCACACAACCCACATTTCTGGCTGCGCACTGCCTAAGCGCAAGCTGAAACTCCCTCCTTCACCTGACGATGATGAAGCCCTTGCCTCACCCACCCGGCACCCAAGTGAGGTCGGCTACAACATCACTATTTGTGTTACAATCCGTCACCGCTGTCCTCCCCCCACCCCCCCCCCCCCCCCCCCCCCCCCCCCCCCCCCCCCATCCATCAGCTCTTGTTATGCAGAGTCTGACCCCTACACAACATGACATTCCCATCCACTCTCAAATCTATACATATGACCGCCAACTGCAAGAAGCAGGGGATTTTGACCCCCATTTCTTTCATCGCTTGCCAAGTAGGCAGCTGACTGCCCTCCTCAAATTGTTCCATCCTCGCTATATATAGCGCTGAGCCCAGACCACATAGTAGATCTCTGGCTATTTGAACCGGATGGGACAGAGGCGGGTTAGGACGGTGAGGCCGCTGAACCCGCACCCCGGGCCATGCCAACTAAGGTTGTTTACTGACGTTTCCACCGGCTCTTGGCTGGGTTGTCAGATGTCATCTGGGAAGTAATGTGGATGACCTATTCAACCAATAAGAAAACGCCATGGTTTCTTGTCAGCACACGCTGCTAGATGACAGGCGGCATGTTTTGGCCTCACCGAGTGACCCATGCTGCGACGTCCCTTGCTGTGCTGTGGCCTGGGCCTTGAATGTTAGTGCCACTTCTACTCGCAGGTTAAGATCCTCCACCCTCTGTCTGACATACGTTTTGTACTAAAATGTACAGACACTGTTTGATGAAGATATCTGTATATGATTAAATACACACCCTTTATTTGACTCCAAATGACCCACTAAGAAGCCTTGGGGTAACCCTTGGATATAAATTGCACTCACAAAAGGTCATGAAAAATTGACTTGTAATGTGCCGTTTAAAAACACTGATGGTATTTTAATAATATAAAAGCACAAACAGCTTAATTACCTCGGATATGAATTATGATACAGATTTTCTTCTGTTGCGGTGAAAAACAAAGTTTTCCTTTTACTGAGTACAACTGCAGAACAACGCTAATTAACTCCTGGATGTAAATTGCGCAAAAGAATTGATCAACCACAACTACAGCTTTGTACTGTGTTACAATGGCGAGTTTTCTACGCTACACAACAAGAGAAAAAATTGTAATCAACCTACGCTTGTGAATAATGCTACATGAAAAAATTTATTTTTGGGCGGTGAAAAAGACGGTTTTAATTTTAGTCCACCAACAAGCAGAAAACACAACGCTTAATTAACCCCTTATGTAAATGCGCCAAACAATTGAGCAACCACAAACTACGAGCTTTGTAGCGTGTTACAATGGCATGTTTTTACGCTACACCAACAAGAGAAAAAATATAATTAAGCTTCGCTTGTGATTATCTACAGGAAAATGTATTATTGGCGGTGAAAGACGGCTTATTTAGAGTCCCCGACAGCAGAAAAACAACGCTTAATTAACCCCTGATGTAAAATTGCGCAAAAACAATGAGCACCCGACAAACCTACGAGCTTTGTAGCGAGTTACATGGCGTGTTTTTTTACGCTACCAACAAAGAAAAATTGAAATAAAGCCATCGCTTGTGAATAGGCTACAGGAAAAATTTAGTTTTGGGCGGGAAAGACGGTTTATTTTAGTCACCACAGCAGAAAAACAACGCTTAATTAACCCCTGGATGTATATTGGCAACAAACAATTGTGAGCAACCAAACTACGAGCTTATGTTAAGCGTGTTACAAGGCGTGTTTTATTACGCTACACAAACAATAGAAAAAAATTAATTAACCATACGCTTGTGAATTATGCTACAGGAAAAATGTCTTTTTTGCGTGAAAAAACGGTGATCATTTAGACACCACAACAGAAAACCAACAATTAAAATTAACCCCTGGAAATGTAAATTGTGCAAAAGAATTGAGCATCCAAAAATGAAGAGGGTATTTGAATTCTAAAAACGCTGTTTTCTTTAAATGAATACAACAGGACCTGGCTTAGAATACCCTTGGATATTCAACATTGCTGTGAGCAGATAGCAATTAAAATGTATATGCAGCTGCATGGACGCACACTGGACTTCAGATCCAATACCCCACAAAATCAAGAAATAGAACGTTAAGAAAAGCAGTCTCTGAGACAACTGAGACATCCCAAAAATCGCTGTATAAAGATCATTCTACAGTAAGACTATTACAAGCAGCCTGCATCAGCACCTTCCCTAATCATACAGAGAGAGGATGTGAGCTCCCAGCGTCGCGCCCGGAACTTAATATAGTGCGGTGACGTCACAGAATCCCGCCGTCTCTGATTTGGCATCTTCTCTGCACATGTCATGCATTCTAATGCCCCTTCTTCCTCCCAAGTGCTTTGCCCCAATGTAACGCCATAGTGCTCGCAGCCATTTTATCAATCAAAAGCACCACTTGTTCACGCCGAAGTCCCCCAAACACGTCGACTTCGTTCAGAACTGAAGGTTTTCCTGAAATTCTAAACGAATTCCACTTCGTTCGAATCAATTCGCCCATCTCTAGTTCTAATGCACAATCAGCCAATCAAATAATGCAAGTCTTCTGCTTACAGCCTCTATCTCTGTACTGTCAGCACCTCTGTTTTCATAGTGACTTATGAGTCACCAGAGTCAGCCAGATCTTTCTCTGCTCATGCCACGCCGACTACAGGGATGTGTCTGAGCTGAGCCTGGCCTCAAAGCACACCCACTGAGTGATGACAAAACATCCATTGAGGTCATGTGATCAATGGACATCACATTGTATGCAGAAGAATGGAGTAAAGGGTTCTCTTCCTGGTTTTGCAAAACAGAACAGATAAATAATTTTTAATGAGTATCAATTACAAAGTTCAATATAATTATGTTGTGAGCTCCTAACAAATAAAAACTCCTTTAACATTTGAAGGGCCAGTGCATGCTGTCAATCTGCTCCCTCTTCAATCACAGAACTATTCCAAAGCGATTATTGGTATCCTCCTCTGCTTGTTCATTGACCTCACTTTTTGTCTGCTGCCTGCCCCAAACCTCACAAGAACCCCAATCTTTGACCTACTGCCATCCATCTATGTCTATCATCTGCTCCCATGGCACCTCAATTGTACATCTGTACGTTTTGTATGTCTGTTGCAATGTATGACCCTGTTGGGTGAATGCCCCTTGCAGGGAAAACCAGATTCCTCTATAGTTGTTGAAGGGTGAAGATCAGGGTCTCCATAGACTCCACTACTCAGCATGATTTCATGCCAAAACCTGCATGCAGTCCAGAGGGACCACCAGCAATGACAGATGAGCCGTTACTGAGCTATTTATCCCTGAAATCAACATTTTTGGCTGAAATATTAAAGTATCTAATTTATTGCAGAGTTTATACAGTACCTGACAAAAAAAAATTCTAAAAATTGAGGTATATAGAGGTACGTACAATAGGACTTCACAGACTATTACAGGCATCATGACAGAACTCTGAAAACTCTGAATAATAGATTATCATTACGTTGATACTTTTTATCACATGCAACAGCAGAATAATATTACAAGTACGATGACATGCGATAATCTGAAATGGTAAAATGGGGAAGTATTTTGAAACCTTTAGACATTGGTGATAGTACAGACTTTTAAAATAATGCTGATGACAAGGAAAACAAGCAAGTAAATTTCTGGGTACATCAAACCTAAGTTTCTTCTTAAAATCTAAATTAATGATAAATGTTTTGTAACCAGTAGACACAGCTGATTGAAATGACTAGATGAGAGATGACTAATAAACTAACCACCCTGCAAAACTGTGCTTTTACATGGGATGTTTTTTAAGACAAGATATGGTTTAAAAAAAAAGGTAGAAAATGTCCTATATATTTCCTTTTCCTATACAAACCCTTCTTGAAATTGACTAAAATAAATTCATGATGTGATTTTTTGCCTTGTAAAAAAGTCCACGGTTTTATTCCTTTGTTATCTACTTTCTGACATGGCTTTATAATTAATACATTTTAACATACATTTTTTTCTAGTGTTTTTGTGGTCAAAATACTACACCAATAAAAGAAAAGGCATACCCACAATGTGTTTTGAAAAAAATGCCAGGGATTTAAATAAAAAAGGCACAAAAGGTGAAGAAAAACACCACCAACAAAGTAACATTATCTGTACTACTTATTATATTTCACTTTTAGCTTCCAGCTAACTTGTGACTGTAGTAACTTTAAAAAAATAAACAAAACTAAAAATGCTGAAAAAATTCTAGGCTACACAGCTAAACAAAAATGCCTTTTTTTATGAAGTTTTAAGTATTTTTTTGAGCTGACAGCAGGTAAAAATGATTTCATGCACAGTTATTATTATAATCACTGCTATTGTCCGGTCATAAACAACTATGAAAACTCATATAAACATAGAAATCACTGCAAAATGAGTAAACTTACTTTTAATTAAATATAATACATCAAAAACACTCCTCAAAAAGACATGAATATATTAGGGTCAAAAAAAATATAAATACATATGAATTTACCACAGTCATAGATAGTCAGAACTGGTATAGTCCTTACAATTCACCAAAGTGTACAATCATAAACGATTTTCTCTATAGGGTCTAACAAATCCCACCAAACCTCAAAATACTGTCAATAAGGAAAAAATGGGTTTGGTTTCTAATCCTAATGAAACCCTAAAAGTGCACTGACGCGTAAAAGGAGTTGGTCTCACTCAGGCTTTCTGTGCCTACCGTCAATCGTGTCAGGCACCAAAGATTTTTGAATTCAGGGGCGTGCATCTTGTCTTGCCTCTTCTCCTCCCCCTAACTCCCTTTCTCTCAGCACAACAGACAGCTCACCTCCTCTGAACTGCAGTAAACTTCTATACAGTAGGGGAGGCGAGGGGGTTTGCGCCAGAGTTACACCCTGTGTGTGCCTGCCAATATCTGCAGCTCACTGTGCTGGATTAGCTGCAACTTTGTTTGTGTCCGAGCACTTGCTGCTCCTATCCACAGATCAGTAGACAGGATATGTCTGATTCTATGAGTGTCTATGTGAGCCAGAGGTCCAGTGTAATCTGTTTATGCCTAATAGCAGAGCAGTGGGGGGAGGGTGTAATAGGTTCCTATACCCCCTGCTAGCATACAAATCTCCACAGACATCTCAAGCAACAACAAACAAACCAGTCAGAAAAGACACAGAACAGCTTTGTGTCACAATGTGTCACTAAATCAGCATAGCATGGATTATATGAACCATTCACCATGCCCCCCTGACTGTTCTATATAGTATAGTCAAAGCTACCACAGACATATTGTGATAATAGTAACACCCTTCACTGCTAACTACCTCAACTGACCACAGATCAGCATTCACCTTCCCGCTCTCCTCAATCTGAGTAAGAGCAGTAGGGGAGCAGCACACACCAGGGTATAATCCACACAGAAGCCAAGCCACCCACCTCCCTTCCCTACAGAAGCATTCTGAGCGGAAGGGGTCTGTGCTCTGAACTTAATTCATAAGCTAAGAATCACCACACTGACACCAGTGAGATAAAAATCAACCGTTCGGCTTCTTTAGAGATTGAGAAGCAGATGCACGACAACGACCAGGGATAACCAACACAGTAGAACATCTTTTTAATGGAAACATAAAATTGCTCTTGTTTTTTAAAGATCTGTTAATTAAAACCCAATCATTGTAACTAGACACCCCCAGTAAGTGGAGCAAATGCCCCAAAAAAGGGCAACCATAAACAAAATACCCACTCCTAACATAAATCTCTCACCCTAGAAAAAACATAAATAAACCCCAGTTTATTATTTACAAAAACCACTGATCAATATATAGAAAAAAGCAGAGACAGTGCAGATCATGTGATCCCGACATCCCCTTTTACATGTATTTTTACATGAATTTATGTGCCAGTGCAGGAAGTTGCTGTAATTTATTCCATTAATGATCAGCTACGAGAGTCAATATTACAGAACTTCCAAAGGCTTCTCTAGCTTTAGGGGTACTGTCATATCTTGTTAGTTCCTCTGAAATCTATAGTTAGCACTAACGCAGTGATCTTGAGATAAAGGCAGAACGGTGCTTTAGAGAGCATTGGGGGAATATTTGTTTTTGCTCATGGACCCCTACTAATGCACATTTCTCACATCTCTATATGCCAGACCTTTTTAAAAGCTTTAAAAGCAAAGGTGCATCCTGTTCTTTATGGCCTTCATGATGCCATACTCAACAGTAGTTTTTTCACAATAAGTGAAGCTATCTACATTGTGTTATGTCTATATGTCAGTTTGACTATCGCATGGAATTTTAAAGGTTACTTTTTGTTATTTAGGCTGTCTACTTGAAAATGTTAAGTATTCAATTTAGTGGTTAAAAATAGCATTCTTAAAGAACAAAGCAATTTTCTGAAAATATATATTAAAAAATACCTGACTCTTAGCATACAGATTGGAGAACTTGTGATTAGTCTCATTAATGGCTCATTAACTGCGTAAACACAGCAATAACTTGCCCAATTTTCCATTACTTTAAAAGGCTTCTGTGTCATTCAACTTTGTGAGATAACAAAATTGCGGTTTCCAAATTACAAATTAACGGAATAAATACACGCAAATGATCATAGCACCTCATAATCATGTTCAGATATGGGAAGAAAATGCAAATAAACCTGAACACATTTAAAGTCAATATGTGACACACTTAAATCTAATCAACAGAATCTGTCACAGTTAAATATTACATGCTTGAGGAATAAGGAGTTTTATTTTAAGATAAAAAAGACAAAACAACTAATAAATTTCCATCTTGGACATTTATGACCTAACTACAGGATATAACATAAATGTCTGACAGTAAGAGGTCCTACCTTTGGGATCCGCACCTATCCTCCTGGACTCCATAACAAGCGAACATGGTGATGGTGAGCAAACTATTTCTGTAATTCCCATAGAAGTGAATGCAATGAAAATGACGTAGCACATTATGCTACATTGTTTTCATTTCTCAGCTTTTTCGGCCCTTAATATTCTAATGGTAGGCGATCAAATCCAAAGTGATGGACAATCCCTTTAATTCTGACCAAAAATCTTTTCCATTTCTTTTTTTTCCACTAATCTATATACAGCTCTTGAGAAAGTTAGTTTGCGTCTCCAATGTAAAATCTTTAAAAGTGCACCTTAATTATTAAATGCCACTTATAGTATTAGTGGCCACGTATATGGCAGACAGACCACTGGGATCCTCAGACACTGGAGCCCAAATACGACTGCAACTTTTGCACATCATATAGTTATGTCCTTGGTTAGTGGACTACATTATAAAGTTTACAACCATTGTCAAAGCTTTTTACGTTTCTTTGACAACTTGCCATTATGAAAGGCAACATTTTCTCTCTCTCTTTTTTTGGAGCTAATAGAAGACTTCGATCAAGCTAAATCTTCAATGTGGAAGCAGCTCTGAAAAGATTTTTAAGTGAAACTTTTGGAGACACATATTAACAGGGTCAGTAGGAAAATATTTTTTTACTGCTTCTTTGCAGTTGTTTTTAAAGCACATAAGATTTATATTACCCACCTATATATTTCTCCCATGTAACCTATTCTTGTTAACAAATTGGTCTACACTTTATGTTAAATGAAATAAAATACTCATAGTTATGTCTTATCTTTTGCAGGCATTTTGTTAAAGTCAGATACACAGAAAAAAATACATCTCTGGTGTACAATAAGGGCTTGTCCCCACGCCACCGGTTATTTGTCAGTTTTTCAGACGGTTTGCGGTTTTACAAACCATCTGAAAACCGACAAGCAGCGATCCCCATAGACTTCAATGGAAAATCTGTGCAGCAGTCCCCACTGCACGGATTTTTCTCCAGACGTTTTTTTACACCATCGGCGGTCTGAAAAACTTAGAACATGTTCATTCTTCCAACCGGCTTTCAGGCGGAACATGAACATGTGGTTGCAAAGGGGGAGGGCTTGAATCCACAAACTGCGGAGAAAAGCCATCCCCCTGCGTGTAAAAATAAGACCAAATGGTCTTTACCGTGTAGACGCACCCTAAACCTTAAAGATTAGGTTAACACAAAAGATGGATTTTTACAAAGCCTGCTAACTGTAACTATGTATAAAAAAAAAAAACAGCTTACCCAGCAGGAGGATGCTTGGAAGACAGGAGTGCCAATAAGACATAAGGAGAAAAAGAGGACAAATCCAGCATCCTCGAAAGTGAAGTCTTTATTCCAAAGGTTAAAAAAAAAAAAAAAAATCGGCAGCATCAGACATAAAGGGCGACATGTATGAAATTTGGTGTGTTAACGCCAAATTTCATGGGCATAATTTTAGTGTAGAATGCTCCTGATTTATGAAGCCGCTCTTCAACGGGTCATAAATCAGGCGCATTCTAGCGCTTGGTACGACATTTCTGGTTCACGTATACCACTTTCAAAGTGGTATACCTCTTACAGCTGTAATGCAGCTAGAAATGCCGTAGCAAAGCTATAAATAGTTCTAGTGCACCCCAACTCCTGCACCCCCCCCCCCCCCCCCGAGATGGGCGCATTACATAGTGCCGCAGGCGCTCTGTAATGCACCTGATAATGGCGTGCAGTGAAATTTAAGCATGTATGAACGGGGCTGCACCTGATATCGGGCTTAAAAGATGCCAGATATCTGGCGCAGCCCCATTCATACATGTCGCCCACAGTGTCCAGATCAGATGCCTATAAAACTTGCAGAATAATTCATTCATACATTAATTCACACAAAAATTTACTTGCAAGGAACAAGCATTTTAATCAAATAATATTTAAGTTGTGTACCTTTACAAGAGCAATTTTAGACACTTCAGCCTGTTTCCAAAAGTAAATTCTGCATAACCATCCTCTAGTCTAATTGTAGAGCCAAGCAGATCAGTTTCCCAGCAGAACCTTGCACAGAGTATCACATTGCCATTAGCTTTAAACAGTTTCCACTCACCTGGTCTTGTATCAGACTCTTGTATCAGAGTAAATGGAAGCCTCTGTGGACCCACAGAGTGTTGCAATCACTTGGAAGTGTATACTTTTCTCCAGCACCACATCAGTTCCGATAATAAAATGTATTTAATCCGTTGCTTAAGCAACAAACCTCCAAGATGACCATTGCCTTGCTAAAGAAAATGAGAGTAAAGGTGCGGAGGCCAAGCATCCTCAAATGGAAGGTGGAGGAGTGCAAGGTTTCTAACATCCACCAGCTCCATGATGTCATTATAAGAAGGGGTTTCCCGCCTCCCCTGGAAAGCCGGGGCCCTGGTCTTACATTACCAGGCACAGCCCTCTTCTGATTGGGCGGACGATTCCTCTATGTGGAGGTGGATTTGAAAGAAAATTATTTTTTTTTTTAACAATTATGGAGCTTGAACCCTATATGGGGGGTCCCCCTATGCCTACCAAAAAACCCCCTACCTAAAGGGTTTAAAACTATGCCTCCTATTGGCCTCCTCAAAGCCTACCTAACTACCACCTATGGGGGCCCCCCCACCTTGTATTAACTCCTACCTATTGGGCCCCCCTATAGCCAAACATCTAGTACCTGGGGCCTACCTAAGCCTACCTCCTGGGGGCTGCATCCCTAACTGAGAAAAACTACGGCCTATTGGATCAAACTACCTCGTCCCCTGTACCCCTACCTACCTAACAGGACCTTCACCTACCTGGGGCCTAACTACTGCCTGCCTCCCTCCCTAGGACCAATTATTCCCTCCTGGCCACCCCCTGCGGTCTATTACTCCCTACCTCCCTTGGGGCCCTAACGCTGCCTACCTACTACAGGGAGCCAACCTACCTGGGGCCTACCAACCTATCTAAGGGTTTTACTTATGGTATTGATTGTGGGGGGAAAAAGGGCCCATATTTAAACCCTTTCTCCGGGAGTGAATCCTCTATTCCTCACCTGCCCTCTAGTAGACTGAACTTCTTTGTTATGGCCTGTACCCACTCTCCTACCCCTGGGAAGTTTGTACAAAGGTGGGGGACAGTGAGGGAGGTCCTGGAAAAGTGAGGATTTTAAAGATATTTGTGTTAAACCCTGCAGAGATGATGGGGGGCCAGAATCTGGAAATCGGGACAGTGAACAACAAAAGGGAAAGCAACTCTTGTCAGAAAAAAATCCCTGTGAGTACATGGACTGTAACCCCGTTTCATATGTCAGCAGAGCCTGTGTACATTGGTATTTACACTATATTGTCATGTTTAAAAGGTAATTTTTCAGTCTGTAAGTACCTCTGTAAAAGGTTTATAATATTTGGTCACTATATATGGAAATATTTCTTTGTATATGATCTTTATTTGTGGGTAGGTTGGGGGTTATTTATCCTGCATGGTGTTTATAGGTTGTGTTCTATGGTAAATGAGGGTTTTTATGTAGTAGGTTTTTTGGGTTTTTTGGGTAAGTTGGCTTGGAAAATGGGATTTGTTTTGTAGCAGTATGATGGTGATATGTATGGTGGGTAACTAGTGACTACATGACTTAAGAGGTCTGGTAAAAAGGGGCTTGACTTCTCTATTAACCCCCCGCTTTAAAGCTCTAAGCCTGTTCCCAAAAGATTATAACCTTCTTACAGGCATGTCACTTTAACAGGAATAGCTAGGAACAGCAGAGCTGATATGCCAATACCTGTTATAAAACCACCCACAGCCTAACCAGGAAGTCTGAGTGTAAAGCTGTCTGTGACTCTGTGAAACACCATGGTGAGACAACCCCTTTAATTAATCACTGAATGTATACTACAGTGTTATCTGTTCACTCTCTAGTGAAAGTAATACTTCCACTGTTTGTTGTTAGCAAAAGCTCTAGAATATGGAGTTTCTAGAGATTCAAAGAGTACTATACATTGCATAAACTAAGTCAACTATTTTTTTAACCTAATGGTACATACAGAATACATTTTGACAAAATCAGCAAAAAAGTCACCCATGCCTCGCGTATATAATAGGCTATGCCTTGCTCATGTCTTCTTTGTCCATGACACCCTCAGAGGTCCCTTTTCAGACTTCTGCTACAATGGAGTTGTTATCATTTACTATGGCTATATTTAGTGTTGGTCATTTTTTTTTGTAGTTGCAATCTGTTCTTAATGTACAGTTGTGCAGTCCACAAATGACAGTTACCTCTTTGACTTCCTACCATAAAAACGTATTTTGTTTCTCTTGCTGCAATAAATAATAATTTTTTCTGATTTACTATACATTAAAAGGGGTACACAATCACAAGTGAATGTGGATTTATTATGTTTAAACATTTCACCTTTGGTGTTTTCTTTTTTGGTGAAGGTGTACATTCACTAATAATGGTTTTTACATTTTTTTACAATGCACTACTAGTGTGAAGTATACAAATGGTCTGATCCATAAATACCACGGGAAAAAATTACTGAAAAAAAAGGAATAATTTATTAACTGCGAAAAAGTCGATGCCATACAATAAAATTATTATTGATAATTTTACAAAACTTTTTTCACAGTTTTGCGCTGTTAAGAGAAAAGAAAATGGCTGAAAGGACTTAAAATGGAATATCTGTGCCTCAGAAAATCCTCAGGAGATCCCGGTTGAAAAATGGGGTAGCAGACACAAAAATCTTTAGTGGTAAATCTGATTGCCATAGTGAAAAGATTTTCCTTCACCTAAAATTGGGACAATTATATATTTTCTTGTACATTGCTCGTGATCAACACTGTAGGTAATGGTTGAAAGGTATGGTATCTGTTCTTCAACTTTACTATTTATGTGACTAAATTGAAAAAAAATGACAAAGAACATTTTAGAAGTTTATGAAAAAAATCCCTTTGAACAAACTGTACTTTTTCAGTCCAAAAGTTTTCTCACCATTGAGTTTTGTAACTATTATTTATTTGCTAGCCTCCTAAATCTTGCATTTTTCATAATAATTTGCATTGCACATAAACTTAATATATATTTTTGGCAGTACTATAATTCTGATAAATGATTGCTAATAAAGCAGCCTCATGCACAAAACAATGTAAAATAACTGTCATACGCTTGCAAATATTTGAAAAACTGTTTCAAATGCAGCCTGGTTAATGGGAATCTAATTAAGACCAATATTTTCTCAAAGGAACTTTCATTAAAAAAATCGTACAAAAAACGTTAAGTAAATCATTACCCTTTTTGCAGTAATTAAAAATAGCCACATACGTAGATATTGCCATACAATTATATGGGAAAGCTTACTACAGGCAGTCCCCGTCTTACATCTTTCTGACTTACATACGTCCCCTTTAAAAAAGGGACTTGTGGGGCGTGGCTGAATTAAACACTGAGTCCACCCCATGATAACCAAGGCCAACCCACACGCACTGAAGACAAAAACTTGGTGAAATCTTCTAAAAAAGGGCACAGACAGAAAAAAAATGAAAAATGCCCCCGCACTACCCAAAAAAAAAAACAAAAAATTTTTCACGGGAAAAAAACGTTAAAATTTAAATTCCCTTTTCCGACTTACAAACAATTTCAACTTAAGAACAAACCTACAGTCCGTATCCCGTTTGTAACCCGGGGACTGCCCGTACATACTATTGTTTGTTTCATAAGAAGAGCTAGGTATAGAACAAGAACATCATGTTGTCCTATGATAAAATGGTAACATTTGCATCCCTTACTTACCTAACCAGCATCTTTATCACTGGAAACATAAAAAGGTTAGTATTCTGATGCTAGCATGCAAATTAACTAATGAGTCCCTGCTAATGAATTCACAAGTAGTATGAAATTGATCCCTGGCTCATCTCATAACCATTACAAATGCTGCCTATGTCTAGAAAGATAGTTCCCTAACATATGAGCCTGTGGTACTTTGATTTCAAGATAAATCACTGAGCAATATGGAAGTTTAGAAAGGCTTGGTCACAGATGATAGAGACAAATAATAAGTATAACAGACAGACCATAACACATGAAACATGAATCCTGATAAATTACTGCCTAGTGATTTACCTCTGCTCACAGATCCTTGGAATGACCGGACCCAAGGCCCTGGTGAAAATTTACTGGGGCCTCCCCCCTGACAGTGGTTGTGGACCACTACTTTTTAACAACAGGTTCCCTATTTGGCATCATTTGGATGTCTACAGTGTAGTGTGCCATGGGAAATTATATTTACCTAAATGAATGGATAATGTAAACATTGAACCGGTGTATTTAAAACATGACTATCCTTTAATAAAGTCTTCTTAAAAAGACATTTACCTGTAATTCACAGTATGTCCATATACATCAAATATGAAAAGCTAATACTCAGCATTTTGTTGCGGCATAACACGCCGCTCGATATCAGTCCATGGCGCCACTCCTAAAGCGAGTGAGCGAGGAGACGCCAACAACCGAGCTGGACGTTTCGAGGATAGCTTCTCCCCTTCCTCAAGCACGTAAGTTGCAGGTATTGTCCTCTCTTAAATACACAAAGTTAAAACCAATCAGTGTTTTTCCAGTGGGACTGCTGGGTCCTATAGAAACAGCCTAAAGTTAAGATTTTCATTTAACCCCTTTGGAGTTAATGACTCCAGGGTCATTATCCAAAATGCCTCTTGTTTTAAAAGTTTTGTAGTTTTTAAATTTTTTTTCTGATTATTACATACAATCTTTTCGAGGATGCACCACCGCAATTTTTTGACACCCCTGACCACTGTATGAAAATGTGGGGAACAGAGTTTCACCAAAAAGATCTTTCCCTCATCAGCAGGGGTGGGAATTTCGCACCCTGCTGATACTGTTTTTTAAATTACGGGTAGGACGATGTCATTAAAACCCAACTTTAACTGGTCTGCCTGTCTGTCCTACATACACCTGCCTGCATGGGCATTTAAGCATATAAACGACCCCACAACTGTCACAGGTTTGGAATCCCCGAATTCTGATCGCATGGCCTTTAGTCGGATGGCAGATAGATTCTCCTTTGATAATGGAAGAGCAGTTTTGGCATCGTAGGCATGCAAATGTGCCAGATCTTCTATTGCTCAAAAATGTCTGAAGTTTCTCTTTTTTATTTCTGGTCCTAAGATCAGAAGACACTAGCTGTTGGCTTATGGTTCTATCTTTTTGGTACACCCATTGGGGTGGATCTCTAAATAAGTGGCCATATTTCTCATCAACACTCAATATTTTCCAGTATTTTAAAATAGTCTGTTAACATCCCTCTGGGCCCTAAGTTATTTAAACTGATGGCTCTTTTTCTTCTTAGGTTTATTTTCCATCAAACTATTTCTTGTTAACATCAACATCTCAATATCTATCTGTCTTACTTCACCTTCATCATACCCCCGATCAATAAATTTCTTAATAATGTTCTCCATTCTCTTTGGCCTCGTTCACATGACGGATTTGGCCACGGGATTAGCCGCAGAATCTTGTTCTAACCTCGTTGCCCCCATGCAAATTAGTAGGCAGGGCTGAAAACCGTGCCTCCAGCCGCGGCGATGCCCGCAGCAACACGCAAACCGCCCGTGAGGACCCCTTTCAATATTTAAGGGGAGTTCTCAATCACGTGATCAAAAACCCCGGGGCCAAAACCCCGGCGTTGAAATATTAAAGCGGTTTCCAATGGAAATATTTAATAAAAAGGGCGGGGATTTTTGGTTTTGGCCGCGGAAACCACAACCGAACCCGCGGCCATAACCGTGTTCAAATCCGTCATGTGAACATACCCGTTTGGTAGCTTGCATCGTCCGAAGAGATGCGGTGTGCTCTGATGAATTGAGCTCTCACTATCCCTTTAAAGGTCTGTGGGGAATGTTGACTGGTATGTAATAATACATTATTAGGATCGGTGGCTTTAGAATACAGGGAAGTATGTAGAGTAGATCCATTTCTCCAGACATCCAAATAAGATATGGCCATGGGATCTTTTGTGAGCGTAAATTGAATGAGAGGATGGACACTATTCAGGTATGTGACGAACTCCCCCAGCTGCGACTCAGATCCCGACCACAGCAGGAAGATATCGTCCACATACCTGAACCAAGAAACAATGTAATTCTTTAATTCAGATGGGAACACTGATTTCATTTCAAAATATCTAATGTACAAATTAGCATAACTTGGAGCCACTGGGGTCCCCATGGATG
This sequence comes from Phyllomedusa bahiana, assembly GCA_025379985.1. Lineage (NCBI taxonomy): Eukaryota > Metazoa > Chordata > Amphibia > Anura > Hylidae > Phyllomedusa > Phyllomedusa bahiana. Next base: position 14,163 of record JAODAL010034073.1, on the reverse strand, counting down.
TCCCCTGTAGCTGCTTGTACATCCTTAGCGCTCCTAATAGTATTATTGTCCAGCTTGGCACACACAGTATTTGTACCCCTACCAGTCAAAGTGCCTCCATACCACGCTGCACCTCAGCTGCCACCGCAAGCAAGTCACGTCAGGGGTAGTAACCTGGTAGTGTTCCACCGCAGCAAGCCTAATCTGCCTTTGCGGCGGGCTCTGGTGAATACCAGACATATTTCGATTCCTCTCCATGGCATGGCTTATATCACCGCTTGCGGTGGTCCAGTGGATCCACACCTCTGATCTGCCGTTACAGTAAGAATACCGTTACAATAAGTAAGCACACATCCTCATATTAAGTTGGTAAAGTCCCTCTTTGGTATATAAGTATAAAGATTCCCAAAGTAGATTAGGTAGCTATATAAACCCCCTCAATAAATAGGTAAACAAATAAGGTTCCCTTAGTAGGTAGGTATAGTGGGGAAAATAAGTATTTGATACACTGGTGATTTTGCAAGTTTTTCCCACCTACAAACAATGGAGAGATCTGTAATTTTTATTGTAGGTGCAGAGACAGAATCTAAAAAAATATCCAGAAAATCATATATATGATTTTTAATAACTAATTTTCATTTTAATGCATTTTATTAAGTTTAGTACCTTAGGGTGTCCCCATGTCTGAAATGGTGCCTAAATAAAATCGTATTGAAACGCAGACCCCAAATTCCAGTAGGTGCTCCTCCTATTCTGGGGCTTGTGGTTGAGACAAATAACGCACTAGGGCCCACATATGGGATAGCTCTGAAAATGGCAGAATCTGGGGAATCCATATTAAGTTGCATTTCCCTGGTCACATCTACCGTGTTTCTGTGAATAATGAATAAAAACTGAAAATCTGCAAAGAAAAGTGAAATTTTTAAATTTCAACATCATTTTGCTTTAATTTTTATAAAATACCTAAAGGGTTAACAAACTTCCTAAACATTGTTGTAAATACTTTAAGTGGTGTAGTTTCCTAGATGAAGTAATTTAACATATAGGCTCCCCAAAGCCACATCAGAATGGGAATGGTCCCTAAAAAATGTGTATTGCAAATTTTCTTGAAAATGTGAGAATTGACTACTAAATTTCTAAGCCCCTGAATATCGTGAAAAAATAAAAAAGACATTTTAAAAATTTTTGACATTTGAAAATGGCATATTTTTCACATTTATCACAATTTTTTTCGATATTTTTAACAAATAAGTAGGATTGTTTAAACCAAAATTTCTTACTAACTTAAAGCAAAATGTGGCACAAGAAAACAATCTCTGAGTCACATAAAGTGACACGTCAGATTTCAAAAATAGGGCTCTGTCAGAAAGGCCAAAACTGAATGTGGCAGTAAAGGGTTAAGCACCACATAGTGGAAAAGGCCTGTTGCCAATCAGTGGAAGGAAGAAGGGAGGTTCGAAGGTTGAAAGGCAGACTGTCATGTTCAATTCAGTTAGAGTGTTTTCACACTGAGCGTTTTGTTTGTGCATTTTTGAGACATTTTTGAATGCGTTTCTTTTTGCAGAAAGGCACAGCAATTAATGCTGTTTATTGCTGCACAAGAAATGCATCCAAAAATTTACCAAAAATGCACTAAAAATGCACCATTAAGGATCCTATTACCAGTAACCAACATCTGGGATAATCCAGGGCTGTGGTGAGATGGAACAGGCTAGCAGGCAGATCATCAGCCTGGGAGCTCACAGGGGAAAGAACGAGAGCAAGCAAGTAAACAAACAAGCAAGTAGGAATAGGTAGACAAGAGAGGAAGAGAGAAAGCTTTGAGGGACAGACAAGGGTATGTACCAAGTCATAGTTTCAGTCCCTAGGCTTAATTGCTGCCCTGCAGGCACAGATCTATGGAGAGAGAGGAAGAGTAAAAGCTTGAAGCAACATTTAATGGAATTGCCAAAAGAGCAATTTGTAGTAGAAAAGTGAAGTGTGGAAATCCCAAATTTACTTTTTTCTATATGCACAGTGACCTGAATGTGGATTGTAACCTGTTGTGCAAATTCTGTAAGTAAAGCTTAACAGATCCCAAGTTGAGAGTTTACGTGTTCCTTCTGTGCTAGTGCACTAACCTCCCAGCAAACCCCACACCAGTAGGCCTGACATCCATGCACACACGCTACCAAGGTGTATCCTAAAACTTATAGTTATCACTAAAAAGACATTTCTTCAAAGTCCAATCCAAATGATGTCAGAGAAGAGGAAGAAATAGAGAGGCTCTCACAAAAATACAAACATAGGAAAACACAAAAAAGAATAATGTGAATGTAGTCATAATATTGCCAGCAGTTATCAGTAAAACACAGGTACTAGAGAAAGGTCTGAATTTTTCTCTGGACACACATTTTGATTTATGTGGGACAGTCAAAGACCTTAGCAAATTAGACTCTTCACTGTTAAAAGACATTTAAACCTATTGATGATAACAGAGAGTGTAACTAGGTTACAAATGAATATAATTGTCATACTTTTCAGAAATAGGCTGCTTTGTCATCTTTGAAATCGATACAAGCTGAAACAGAATAACCAACACAGACTTTCAAAAAATCTGCTTTTGGTATGATAAATCCCACATTCTATCCTGTGACTGCCAGGGTTTCAGCCTTGGATCAATTTCAGCACAGAGTGAAAGATTAATCAGCTGGGTCAATATGCACTTACAATCCATGGTGCAGCATTTACTGGGGTATCTTAAGGATTTCAAAATGGTTTTACAAGTTTTTGGCATACAAAGGTGGGAGGAATCGTTCATGTGGATAACATGTGACTTTGTTAGTCTGTATTCCTGCATCCCTCATGAACTAGCTTTGTGTCACGTTTTCTGGCCGCAAAGCCAGAAACACCCAGGTACAGGAGATCCTCAGGGCCCACCGCGGGCAGAGATGGCAGTACTCGCGGCGGGTAGCCGAAGTGCAGGACACAGGTGACGGATAAACGGATGCAGTAGCTGTTTAATGGAAGCTCAGTCACAGGGTTGATACTGATACACAGCTAGGAATAGCTGAAAAGGTGCTTGCGACAGGGAGTGCATGCAAGAGTATAAGGTGCGCTGGACAGCACCAGAGTAATGCAGACTTTTAGACTGAAGCTTAGTAGACCATCTCTGGGAAAACCAGGGGGTTAACAGGGCAGCAGCTTAGCAAGCAGAGTCTAGCTCTATGGGATGCACACCAACGATACTGACAACATCAGAGGTAGCGAAGCTCTTTAAGAAGGAAAGGGTCAGAGTGTCACAGGCTAGGGAAAGCAAGGTGCACTGTGTCCTATTAATGTCGCTGGCGGGCGGGCGCAGCGCCTATGGGGTGCACACACACGGCTGGGCACCCACAGAGGACGGGAAAGTGTGGAAAAGGACAAGGTGAGTAGCGCTGAGCCAGGAAGCAAGGTGCAGAGCAGTAACTGGACACTGTGCCGCTTGTAAGCCCGCACAGGGAGCCAACAGAGGAAACAAGGACCCATGGAGGCACGACACGACCTCGACAGTCGCCAAAGAACGGGCCGCGGCACGATCCGTGACACTTTGCAAGTAATATCATGCCATCTTTCGATACACAGTCACATTTTTTCTTCTAAAGTACAGGAATTTCTTCTCATGTGCTTTGAGTATTTTCTTTAGTCTAATTATTTTTGTTTTGATGAGGTTTTTTATTTACAGTTGGTTGGAACTCCAGTGGGCTCCAAATTCTCTCCATCTTTGGCTTATTTGTAGATGGCTTAGAGGGAGGAGATTTACATCTTTTTCTACATCAATCCTATATCTATTAGATATCTCCTGATATGGACGCTACATAGATGACCTTCTGATTGTTTGGTCTTCTGATGTGGTGTCCATGAAGACCTTGTTTTTCCAATACATTAATGAAAATAACTTACATTTGAAATGCATGGTTCATACGGAGAAAAAACAGATTTATTTTCTTGACATTACCTGTATTCACATGGCTGGACAATGTAAAGTCACAACCCAGTTATACCATAAGCCATCAGCTGGTAATAGAATTTGTGTAGCCAACAGCTGTTCATACTAGTCTGTGTTGAGGATTGCGTTGGCTTATCGAGATCGATCGATAGTCGATAGTCGGCCAGCTATCGATAAGGTTTGTCGATAGTGAGCATTCGATTATGAGCGATTACCATTAAAGTCTATGGTGAGAGCAACAACACCTTTCATTATTACACCAAACAAGGCTGGAGAAGCTGAAATTAACATCCAGACAACAGTCCTAAATGGATACGTGCTACATCTAGCATAAAACACTTAGGTTATAAAGAGTTCACTCAGAAGAAAGACCACAGACCATGTCACTATCCCTGTCTTGTACACTGCGATGATACCTTAAACCTGCATTCACCACAAATTAAAAAAGTGCCAGAAGAGCTCAGTATGATTTGAATAATCATGTTACTTGAAACTGGAACTTGAAGTATACCGTGTGTCCTGGAAGCGCAGCGCCTGAGCCCGAACCTGCATGACCCCTGATTTAAAAAGTGCCGCGCAAAAAAAGAGTCTTTCAACCACATTTTTAGTTGAACTGGACACTAATATATCTGTCCCTGTACCGCTGAATGACAATTAATACTGTCTGGACCCACAGTTATGTAGTCAGAAAAGGAGTCTTTCACCAACATTTTAGTTGAAATGGTAATATTATGTCCATGTCTCTTTTGTTCATTCTGAGTCTATCATCTATTCGGTTTTGTTTTTTATTTTTTTATTTTTTCCCTCTCGCCTTTTCCTTTTCTGTGGGCCACAGTTGGACCATTAGAACCTTCTGACCCCCTAGATTACAAAGTGCCGGAAAAAAAGAGTCTTTAGCAACACCATTTTAGTTGAACTGGACATTGAATAGAACTGTTCTTGTGGCCTACAGGCACTGAACCCAGGGCCGGATTTACAGAAAGTGGGTGCGGTGAGAGCCCAGGCGGGCGTCACTAAAGTCATCCCCAATTTTTATTTACACGCAGGTTTAAATGCCTGATGATAGCAAAGCCACACAAAAAAACTGTCGTGCTGAAGCAGAGTGCAGAAGCGGAAGTGTGAGAACTCCAGATTCCTCAGTACACAGTCAAGAACTGGGTTAGCGCTTGCCACCCAACCGTATGAGTGCGGACCAATTGTGCCTTCACTTGGAATATACTGGTTGGTTAAACGCTCTGTTACACACCACTTTGCCCTTTTTTGCTTGGAATTTCTTTTCTCATTTTACTCAACGTTGCTGGAGGAAATGTGTTTGTACTTTGTTCTCTGTCTGTGCTCCATACTCCATGTGCGCTCTGAATAACCTACATCTGGTAAAGTTTTTCCGTTACTCCCTTGTAAAATTAACGGGGAATTTTTTTACCAGTATTTTGTTACATGCAAAGTTTTTTAGTAGTTTAATTCTACGAGAAAAAAACATTTTTTAATTAGGATGGTAATCAACTAATGTCTCTTGTTTCTCTTTTTTTAATTGTTTAATGGGTTGTATCAATACAGGATTGATAGCTATGTTATAAGGATCATTGCAAAAACAAGTCATTTTGCAATATGAGTACCATTAACAGTGTCCTACCTATCCTGTTTTTACAGAACCATCACCTTGAGCATCCTTGACAAAATTGTGAATGTGAAAGATGTCTGTTAGAAACAACATTTTTTTATAATAGGACCTGTAGTATAGTGCTATGTCACAGCAATGCCCCTCAAAAATTCAAAGCATGACCCTTGAGCCACTTTGACAATGTGAGAACAAATGTTGTTAGAAACATCATTTTTTAGAATAGGGACCTGTCAGTATAGCTGCATGTCACAGCAAAATGCCCCATAAAATTCAAAGCATGACCATGAGCCACTTAGGGGGGGGGGGGGGACCTCACCCAAATGTAAAAAATTTTGAAGAACAAATGTCTGTTAGACCTAAATCATTTTTTAGAATAGGACATGTGATAATATAGCTGCATGTCACAGCAACTTCAACGGCCCACCAAATAATTCAAAATTGGAACACCATGAGACACTTTTGACAATTGTGAAGAACAAATGTCTCATTTAGAACAACATTTTTTTGAATAGGACCTGTAGTATTTGCTGCATTTCAAAGCAAAATGCCCCCAATAAATTCAACCGCTATGACTTGAGCTCCTACTTTGGTGTCAATTGTGAAGAGAAAAATGTATGATAGAAACAATCATTTTTTATAATAAGGACCTGTGAGTATTGCTGCATTTCAATGGCAGCATGACCCAATAATATTAGTAGAAAAAATGATTCTCATGCCTCTGTTAAAAATTTGTGAGGAGAAAATGCCACTTATGATGCCACATTTCTGTACAAAGGGACCCATGATTATTGACTGTATCTCACAGCTTACATGACCCAAAAAATTATAATGATATGACTTCTCAGCCACTGTGAATAAAATTGTGAGGGGGAAATGCCATTAGTAGCACACATTTTGTTCCAAAGGGACCATGTGATTATTTGCTGTATTCCAGGACTACATGACCCAAAAAATTATAAATATGACTTCTCAGCCAATGTTAAAAATTGTGAGGGAGAAATGCCACTTAGAAGCCACATTTCTGTTCCAAAGGACCATAATTATAGCTGTATCTCACAGCAACATGACCTCAAACCATTGACAATGCGAAAACTTCTTAAGATAAAGTGAGTAAATGGAATACGGTGTTGTCATGAAACCTTGCTGTCTTTTACAGTTCTCACAGCAAAAGAGATAAAGAGGAAAAGAGAATAAAAATTGCAGTAAGAAATGATCATTTTAAAAAAAGTTTTCAAGAGGACCATTTCTGTTTAAAAAAGGAATGTGAAGTAGACCGGCAACTAATCGGTGACCTCGGCAATTGGGGCCCCAACATCATCAGAGATCTCATGCCTGATTCATCTTGATGAAAGTCAAACGATCCACATTATCTGTGGAAAGCGGATGCGTTTGTCTGTAATGACTCCTCCAGCTGTGCTGAAGTCCGCTCAGATATGACGCTGGCTGCTGGGCAGGACAACACCTCTATGGCGTGACGAGCCAGCTGGGCCATTCGTCCATTTTGGATACCAGAAGTCTATTGGGTCCGGAACACATGCAAAAACATCGTGTTGAGACGCAGATAGTCGTGCACCATGATCTTAAGCTGATCTCTGTGTGTTGGATGTGTGCCTGCATTGCATGCGTTGGTGAGGTGGTAAAACAAAGATTGCCAGAGGTCACCAATTATCCTTCCGCCACCTTGCCTGCTGCTGCCGCTACGCCTACTTGGCACTCTACTGCTGTCACGTCGCTGATGTTGTTCCACCGTGACATTGGGGAACGTGAAGCAGACGAACAGATGTCTCCAGTTGATCAATCAGCATAGGTCTCCATTTCCTGCATTTTACTCTCTATTTGGGTGGGTGGAAGGAAAGTGCTGAGTTTTGTTTTGTACCGGGGATCCAGGAGGGTAACTGTTGTTCATTTTGATGGCCTTAATGCGAGGATCATGTTGGAGGAAATGGAGCATCCAAGCACTCATGTGAGAGATGGAGCCTTGATTTCCCAAGCCTCTGGGTCGAGGGGCACTAGCAAACTGATCTTCTCATCTTCCTCTCCGCCTCAAATTCGCGCCAACCTCTTTCCAGGCAGGGACGTCGGTAACATCGGTGTTAGGAATACCTCTCCTCCTCCTCCGCTGCCTCGGCACAGCTTCAACACAGCCCTGACTTGCCTCAGATGATGCACCCTGGAGCTGATGCGCCACCTTGCACTAGCTCTGGACCCGAACCACTGCCTAATGAAGACCGATGAAATTGTGAAACTGTGGGCCTTGTGGATTTGACGGAGAGAAAGGCTCCGTGTCCGCATCTGTGTCCGTCTCCTCCGTCGCTGGCGGGACCTGTTGTTTCAGAGTGTCCAACGATCGTTCCAGAACTAAGATCACCACAATGCTCATGCTGACAAGGGCATTGTCCGCACTGACCATTTTGGTGGCTTCTTCAAAACTGGCAAGGATGGTGCAGAGCTCTTTCACCTGCCTCCACTCTCGGTGGTTCAACACCCCGAGGTCCGCACCGCTGCTTGTCAGGCCATGTGTCACTTCGTAATGCGTAATGGCATTGCGCTGCTGCCACAATCGCTGGAGCATGTGGAGGGTGGAATTCCAGCGTGTTGCCACGTCAACAATGAGACGGTTGACGGGGAGGTCGAGCTGACGCTGCAACGCAGCCAGGCGGGACGAAGCAGGGTGCGAACGGCGGAAGTGCGAACTCAGACCTCGAGCCTTCTTCAGCAGGCAGTCCAGACCCGGGTAGCTCTTTAGAAATTTCTGGACGACAAGGTTCATGACATGTGCCAGGCAAGGGATGTGCTCCAGCCTACCGATCTTAAGGGCGGCCAGCAGATTTCGCCCGTTATCGCACACCACCTTGCCTGGCACAAGGTTCTTGTCACCCAGCCAGCGCTCGGTCTCGTTGCTTAGAGCCGTCCACAGCTCCTGACCTGTGTGTGGACGGTCTCCAAGGCAGATTAATTTCAACACGGCCTGGTGTCTCTGGGCACGTGATGCCACCAGAGGACCTTGGGGGAAAGAGCCCTGCACCATCCCTGCGGTTTTGAAGAGCGTGCGCCGAGCCTGAGAGCCACCGTCACCCCCAGAGACATCCACCCAGCTCACCCAGTGAGCTGTCACAGAGATATAGCGGCCTTGGCCGTGCTTACTAGTCCATGTGTCGGTGGTGAGATGGACTTTTCCGGACACAGATGCAGACAACGCGCTTGAAATTTTAGATGACACGTGGCTGGCCAGGGCAGGGACGGCTTTTCTGGCAAAGAAATGCCTGCTCGGCATCTGGTATTGGGGGGCAGGCGAGGGCCATGACGTGGCGGAACCCATCTGTGTCCACCAGACGGAAAGGCAACATTTCCAAGGCCAAAAGCCTGGCAATGCCGACATTCAGGCTTTTGGCTTTGGGATGGTTTGGGTTAAAGTGTTTCTTCTGCTCCCAAACCTGGAAGACAGAAGGCTGGCTGCTAGACTGGCCGCTGTACGGCGTGCAGGTCGTCAAACTGGCGGAAGGAGAAGGGGTAGGATGGGTCTCTGGTGGTGCTGGTGGTACTCGGGCGACGGTGGAGGCTGAAGCGGAGGCTGATCCCTGATCATGACTCTGAGAGACATGGGCAGCTGAGGAACGCTTGGTGGTGGCGGAGGAGGAGGAGGCGGAGACAGAGGGTGTGACAGTGGTTGGAGGCCCGGCGTCGGTCTGGCCTTTTTTGGCCAAGTGTTCCCTCCATTTCAACTCATGCATTCGCTGCATGTGACTAGACATGTTGGTGGTGGTTAACCACTTAAGGTTCTTGCCTCTACTTATGCGTTTACGGCAAAGGCGGCATATGACATCGCTGGGTGAATCAGAGGCTTGCTCAAAGAAGGCCCAGGCTTGAGAGGTCCTGGACCTTTTTGACGCCGATAAGCGAGGAGCTGGGTTTTGCGTGACCGTGGCTGGAGGAATTTCATATAGTGGACATTCTGCGGGACCGGCCCTCTCCCTTTTTGTGGCGGGAGTATTGTCACTACCCCATCGTCTTCCTCCTCGTCCACTGATGAAGCGCTCGGCAAGCAAATTCTGCGGAAAGACCAGGATAGATCCGCAATGTCGTCCTCATCATCATCATCAACACAGGTGACTTCGGTCGTCCTGACTTTCTGCATACAGAAGTGGCGGGCTACAAGCAAGGGGCAAGCAGGCGTTGCCGACCGCCTGGGATTTTTGCCGATTGACGGCTTCCTTTCCACTCCTCTGATGGTCACAGCTAAGTGGCGCGGTCAGAGCAGACTAAATCATCCTCTTAGATCTTTTACATGCCTTCTGACCCCAACCGCATTTTGCCATCAGAAGAGGTCCAGCAATGGATTATCTCAGTGGTGGGTCCACGAGTTGACCATTTTGGGATGCTTCATGTTGGACGGATGCTGCTGATGTGATGACGAATTTGTGGCCGGTGACTGCGACGACGAGGAGGTAAGACTTCTAGATGCAGAGTCTGCATTAAAACTCACTGAAGGACCAGATTGGCGACGTGTTGTTACTTAGATTCACAGTGCCCTGACCCAGGCGATGAACAGGCCTGACGGTCCTGCAACTGAACAATCCGTGGCATGCGCTGTTGTCGCCAGCACATGGAAGGACACCTTCTCTCGACCTCTACCTCATGTGCTACCCCCCTCTTTGCTCACTTACCACCTGCATTTCGCCTCAATGTTCAGGAAAATATAAAAATTTGAGAAGGTATGGGAATAGTTTTGGAAAGTTCTTATTAAAAGACGGCCAAATCACAGCTTATTCTCAAATCCCTCTAACAAAAACAAAATTGCTGGATTCTAAATTTAACTGCAAGGCGTCTATCAACAAATCTGGACTGGGCAAAAAGTCAAAAAAACACGTATTAAGTTATGTTTTGGTATACATAAACGGTATTTTTTGCACCTTTCCATTCACCTGTGGTGAATATAGAATTGTGTTTTAAGATTTACGTAGATGCTGCAGTCAATGAACAATGAGCTGGGTAGGTGTGCAAAAGTCAAAAAAACACGTAATGTTTTGTTTTGATATTAATAAACGTATTTCTTGCACCTTTCAATTCAACCTGTGGTTGAATATAGATTTGCTGTTTTAATTTTCGTAGATGCTGCGTCAATGAACAATGCTGGGTGCGCCAAAAAGTAAAAAACACGTATCCTGTTTATGGTTTGGTATAATAAACCGGTATTTTTTGCACCTTGCAAATTCACCTGTGTGAATATTAGTATTGCTGTTTTATAGATTTATGTAGATGCTGCGTAATGAAAACAATGCTGGGTGTGCAAAAGTCTAAAAAAACAACCTAACTGTTATGTTTTGATATAAAATAAACTGGTATTTTTTGCACCTTTCAATTCACCTGTGGTGGAATATAGATTGCTGTTTTAAGAATTTACGCTTCGAGCTGCTTCAATGAACAATGCTGGCGTGCGCAAAAGTCTAAAAACACGTTAAACTCTTATTCGTTTTGGTATAATAACGGTATTTTTTGCACCTTTCAATTCACTGTAGGTGAAATTTAGATTGCTGTTTTAAGGAATTTACGTGGATTGCTGCGTCAATGAACAATGCTGGGTGAGCAAAAGCATAAAAACACATAACTGTGATGTTTTCATTCGATAACACTGTATTTTTGGCAACATACAACCTGTGTGACCTCACAAGAATTGCTGGATTGTAATTTAACTGCAGGTGGATATATCAACAGTCAAAGGTGTAATTGGGTAAAATTGAAAATGAAACTTATCTTGAATGTATTACTGATAATAAAAGTGGAGTTTTGCAGCTACAAAGAGACCTGCAGTTACTAGAAATTGATGTGTATCCCAATATCAGTTCAGCTGCCAATATCCAGGAAATATTTCAATAGCAAAATATGTTAATATTAAAGAACTTTCCATACTAAATGTCTACACTATGTCTTGGTGTGAACTTTATCCAGTGTTCTTTATAGATTAGGAGCTTGTCTGTGTTCGCCGGGGCCTCCCCCCACCCCCCGCTCCCACTGCCGTGATTTTCAGCGGAGATGCAGTTTAAAAATTCTCTTGCTAACTACATAAAATCTTCAAAATCTCTAATCTAACTAAACTTGGAAGGATCACGCTAATAGTAGAGGTTTCTCTTTCGCAGAAATAGACTAATTTGCTGGAGCTGTTCTGGCCACAAGGGCAGAGCGCAGGTCCTATCCCTATGAGACGCTGAGAGACACTGTGGCTGAAACAGAATCGTGTTCTATGTAAATGAGGTCAATGTGATTTTTTCCAGCCAATCCGGCTACTCATACACATCCAGTCATGACGTCGCCACACATCTCCACCTGCTTATTCTGTATCTGATTTGCTGGCGCCACAATTACAAGAGGCGCCGAAAAAAGGCGCGATCTTATAGGATGATGCTCAGATTTTAACCTTAATTATCGCATGATCAGGAAAATTTCGATCACCATAAAAACCTTGCCGATTTCAACTTTGTCGATAAAAATCGCTCAACACTATTTGTAATACATGAGAATGTTTTTTCATCTACAGTGTACGAGATAAATTATGTTATATTTTAATAGATCAGACTTTTTTAGATGCAGAGATACCAAATATGTGTAACTTTTTTATTATTTTACTTTATTATGTGTAAAATGCAAAAGGGGGGTGTGATTTGAAGTTTTGTTTTTTTTTCTTTTTTTTTACAAATTAAACATATTTTTTTTTACCTTTAACTTTGAGTTCCGCATGGTACTCACCACTATGGGGTTGCAATCATTTTTTACAGACCTAAAAATACATTGTGGTGATGCATTAGGATGTACCAAAAATAGCCTTGGGGCAGAAAGTAGTAAAATAGAAAACATAGCAGCAATGGAAGCCTTCACAAGGCATGTCAGCTGCCTGTTAACTGATCGTGAGCCCGCATTTCTCGGCGGCCAATCTTGCTCAGCCTCTAAGGGTTTTAACAGTGCGGGATGGTGCTGGCATCCTGCAGTTAGCAGCGAATATCCGGCGGCTTATGTAGCGGGGATAGCGCGCAATCCTGCTAATAAATTCCCTGGACCGGCACTGAAGGATGTACCCACACAAACCAGGATGTAGTAAGTGGTTTAAAGGGGCTTTATAACTAAATGATTAGTTTCAACATAAAGGACAGTTAAATGCGAAACTGCTCTTGGGAAATACATTGGTCAATAGATTTTACTTTAGTATGAGCTAAGAGCGTTTTTTATGTGCTCTGAAGTGCACTAAGGTTTTATGGCTACCTGCAAACCAGATGGATGTCTTATCTAATTTGTGAGGGCAGGGGGGGCTGCACCCCACGCGGACTGAATCAAAAAAAGCTAATTATTTTTAAAAGATATTTCACTAAACAAAAGGAACAGATTTGTGAAAATGAAAAGCTTGGCTTATCTGCAATCCTGCACTGCGAGTAAGGGCCCTAGAATTAATATGCAAAATACTGTAGAACCACCCACAGCCTGGGGAGACGGGTTAAGTTAAAACTTTAAAACTCAGTGAACAGCGTGGTGAAAAACCACTTTGAATAAATTAGAAAAATTTATTTTATTAAAAAATTTGAATATAATGAAAAAGGGTTTTTTTCAGAGTAAGATAGGAAAAAAAGATAATTTACTCTGTATTTGCATTCTAAACAAATGCTGGCCAAAACACAATGCATTTAATCTGCAATTAAAAAGGGGGAAAGGCATACAGACCCTTTCTGGCCATGGATTTGGCCAATGAAAAGAAAAAAAATGACCCAAAAAAAGAAAATTTATTTTTAAAAAATAAAGTATTATAAAGCTTCTTCCTTTTTTTTTTTTTACTCCAAAACGGAAGGCATAAAACAAATGATTGAGGACAAAGGGTTTATGTTAGTCTAGGATAGAAAACTTAAAAGGGAAATGGGGTCAAAAATTAAAAAAGGACAAAAAAAAAATAAATAAAAAAGACACAACAAGATTTAGGGGCCCATTGAAAACTGTTTTGGTCAAGGGTTTTTTTGTTGCCGCAGAATCAATCAGACCCCCTTTAAAAAATTTTAGAGCACTATATAAAAGAAAGGGAGCTCGGTCTTGACCAACGTTTTCATACAGGACCCCCCAAACTTTGCGTGCTGTACTCAAAACCCCTTTGATTGTGGATTTTCTCAAGATATTGTGGGTCCGAAAAGGGGGAAAAACTGAGCAACATTTTAGGGTTTATCCAGTCAAAAAACAACAAAGTCTAATTTTACTACCCATTAGTAGTCAAAGTAAGGTAGACAAAAATTTTGTACACTTTTTTTTCACAATAAAAATAGGAAGGACTATAAAATCATTTTATGGACGGAATAGATACACTTGTCACCGAGCAAAAAAATTTAAAACTTCGCCACAGAATAGATGTAAATGCAGTCAATTTTCATCCCCGATCTCAAACAAAATTTAAAAGTATAAGTGGAAACTTCAAAAATGGGCCATTTTAAAAACTTTCTATTTACCTTTCATCTTTGGACCAGCTCAAAAAATACTTTTTTTTTCAACACTAGGACGACATGTTAAATGTTGGCACTAACAGGCCCTTTTAAATACCTTTAAGGTATGTAGAATGAACCAAATGTATGAA
>JAODAL010034072.1:0-44751 GCA_025379985.1 Phyllomedusa bahiana | reverse complement strand
CATTTTACCCCCCAGGTCTCTCAGATGTTGAAAGGGCGTAAAAGGGTTGGGGGGAAAATGCGGGCAGACTCTGAGCTGTGTAGCAAGGGGGAAGGGGGGGGGGGACGGCAGCTCCTAGCCATTTGTGAGCTTACAGCTATTGCAAGCTTCAGAAAGGAAGTCATGGCAGAAATTCAGGAGATCACCATTTAAATGTTATGGGGTCCCAGGGCTGGAGAGAAGCCTTTTTTGGGTTGGGTGGTGTTTTGGTTTTTTGGGGTGGTTGTTATTTTTTGGGCCTTGTTGTTTCTTTCTTGGGTGGTTGCCCCTTTTTTCTTTGGGGGGCGGGGCCGCCTTTTTTTGGTGTGACGCCCTTAAAAAAGCCCCCCACTCCACCTAATGCATAAAGGCTTTGGAAGAAAGCCGGTAGTTGCCCTTATACCAGGTAGAGCCCCCCCCCTAACCCGGTAGGGCCCCCCCCACAGGCAGGAAGATGCCCCCCCTTTTAGCCCAGGGAGTTGCCCCCCCCTTTTTTGCCAGGGTTTTTTCCCCCCCTTTATTGCCGGTGAGCCCCCCTTTATTAGTCGGGATTGACCCCTTTATTAGCCCGGGATGCCCCTTTTATTATTCCCCAGGTATTGCCCCCTTTATTTGCAGGTATTGCCCCCCCTTTTAGCAGGTTTTTTGCCCCCCCCTTTATTAGCCAGGTATTGAAACCCTTTTTTAGCCAGTATTGACCCCTTTAGTATCAGATATTTTCCCCCTTTATTTGCCAGGTATTGCCCCCTTTGTAGGCAGGGAATTGCCCCCCTTTTTTAGCCAGGTATTTTCCCCCTTTAACAGCCGGGATTGCCCCCTTTATTAGCCAGGTATTGCCCCCCTTTTAGTCAGGTATTGCCCCCCTTTTTTAGCCGGTTTGCCCCCTTTAGTAGTCAGGTATTGCCCCCGTTAGAAATCGGTTTGCCCCCCCTTTATTAGCCAGGTATTGCCCCCTTTTTTTGCCAGGTATTGCCCCTTTATTAGCCAGGGATTGCCCCCCCTTTTTGCCAGGTATTGCCCCCCTGTTGTAGCCAGGTATTGCCCCCTTTATTAGCCAGGTAGATGCCCCCTTGTTGTAGCCAGGTATTGCCCCCTTGTTGTAGCCAGGTAGATGCCCCCTTGTTGTAGCCAGGTATTGCCCCCTTGTTGTAGCCAGGTATTGCCCCCTTTATTAGCCAGGTAGATGCCCCCTTGTTGTAGCCAGGTAGAGCCCCCTTGTTGTAGCCAGGTAGATGCCCCCTTGTTGTAGCCAGGTATGCCCCTTATAGAGTAAGCCCCCCTTTGTAGCCAGGTAGAGCCCCCTTATAGTCAATAAAAATAAAATAATAAAATCCACTTACCTGACCAGGCTCCTGCAGCTCCGGACACCTCCCGGCCGATCTCCTCAGCGACGCAGGGGAAGTAAGTGCAGCCGCGCGTCACTTCCCCTGCGCCGCTGACCTGTATGTATGGCGCACACTGGCGCTGTGCATACAGGGGGAGGAGGAAGGAGGGAGCGATCCCTCCTGCCTCCTCCCTGCACAGCGAGACTCCGGGCGGATGAAGCGGCCGCTGCGGGCGCTTCACCCGCCTGTAGGAGCGGCCCGGCGGCGCAAGAGTAGTGCACCAGCGCTACTCTGTGCCGCGGCCATTTAAAGAACCCCCGCTGCCTGCTGGCGGCGGGAGGAATGCCAGCTCTCCCAGGAGGGCGGGGGGAGGGGACCCAAATAGCGGGACCCCCCCGCCAAAAACGGGAGAGTTGGCATGTATGCTCTTGGGCACCAACTGTTCTCCACGTCAGGTACTGGACAGGCTGCTGTGAATGGCTTCAGCCCAGGTACTTGTGGCAACGCAGGAAGGCCAAATGTATTCAAGCTGGGTCTTGTGATCTGCTACAGGAAAGGCTGCATACACAAGTGGTAGGCCGCAGTGTAAACTCCGGGTTATTAGTGAGTAAGTCCGTCCAGGTTGATATCACCCTGCAGCGCTTTACTTCCCCAGGTCAGAGGAGAGTGGTTAGTAAGGATTTCATCCCTATTTGGGCTTAGTTTAGCTGATTTCACTTAGCTTCCACAGGAGCTCAGTGGAGATGCTTCCTACTCCATTGCTGTCGAGGCCACGCCCCCTGGCCCAGCATTTCTACTGGCCAAAGATGGGGACTGATGTGACTGCCACTCCCGTTGTGGGGACCCCTGTCAAGGGTGGGGAAGGCGGGGCGGGGCCCAAACCCCCACTGGTCCTTGCCATCATAGATAGCCTTTCAGGGGGTGGCTGGGGATTTAATTTGGACCACTGTCCATTCCCACAGCTCCGGGAAAGCTTCTACTGACTTTATAGATATGCCCTCGGTACCCCGGAAGCGGTGCCTTGTGTCCTTTAGGGCCGAAAAGGGGTGGCCCCCCGCCTTAGGAGATTTTCTCTCGGTGGGCTTTCCCCGGGGAAATGCTACTCCGGGGGACCCATTTTCAGTGCAGTTAAAGGAGTCCTTTGTAAGCTGTTTACGGGTGCAACATCTGGGGGGGCCAGCCCATCACCCACAGACAAAATGGCCGTTAAAAGGTTCAATGGCCCCCTGAGCAGAGTTTTAAGATTTGGTCGACCCCACGGGGCGCGACTGGAGGGGGGTCCCTCCACACCTACTATTTTTGCTTACCGGGAAGTTCCACACCCTCAACGGGGTTCGCACCCTTCGAGCCCTTAGGGGCCGTTAACGGGGGCCCCTGGCTCTGGTGAAGGGGCCTGGGAAAGAGACTTAGCAACCCCGGAGGTTGGTCATTGAGTTGTTGTGCGCTTTCCGTGAAAAAAAGCAGGCCTTGACGCAGCTATGCACGAGAAAATGCACGGCCCGGGGCCGACCAGAAGCAGGGTACGACCAAAAACGTTTGTGGGGGACCTCCCGGGGTGGGTCAGAAAGGGGGAAAACGGGTCCCCCAAAACCACGGACAAGCTTCGGGCAGCCGGGAAAGGCCCATATTCGTGCACCAGAAACTCAACGCAGCCCGTACCGGGTCCCCCTGGACCCGCCCGGGGGAAAGGGGCGGGGGCCCTTCCAGTAAACATGATAAAGGGCGCTCATGAGAGGGAGGCAGGCCCCTTTCCCCCATGTGCAACCCCCAGGTAGGTGAGAGTGAACCTCTTGGGTATGCTCCCCCCGGTCGGGCAGGTGGATTCATAGCGGTTTTTGGGATTTGTGGGCAGCTCCCAGAGGACCAAAGGGGCCCAGCTATTGGAACTTCCCACCCCTTTCCCGGGCATTTTTTACTAGTGCCTGGAAAAAAGGAGTCAGCCTTATCATGGGACCGGGGAATCCCCCCAATCCGGCTTTCAATATCGGTCTTCCCCGAAGTGCAGCGCACATACGTGAGGAGATTGAAATGCTGAAATGGGGGTCATCCAGGGCCAACAGTGTGGGCCCCCCCGCCTTAGTCCTCGTCCCCAAGAAGGATCGGACCACCCTTTTTGCGTGGACTACACGGGGCTCAATGCTGTCAGGCACCGATGCACCCAAAAGCACGCATCGATGACCCGCTCGGATCAGTTGGCCGGGGCCAAGTCTTGACCCTCATGGATCGACCGGGGGATTGGGGGGATTCCCCACCCGGAGGCAAGGAAACGCTCGCCTTTATCACTCCATTCGGGCTGTATGAGCCACCGTATGCGTTCGGAATGAAATGCCCCTCCACTTTTCAGCGGATGGTTTAACCGTGCTCAAGGGACTTTTAAGGGTAAGCGGCCGCGTAACTGGATTTACATAGCCTTTTTTAGTCCCACCTGGGGGGATCACCTTAAACCCCTGAGAGGTGTCGAGCGAGTCCCCCAGGCAGGCTTGACCATCAAGCCGGGAAAAGTGCCAGTGGGGTGGTGAGGTCCATTCCTGGGGGAGGGTTAGGCGGGGGGGGCCCCTGTAGCCAGAGCCCGGAAAAAATGGATGCCATGATCTGGCCCGCCCCCCCGGACCAAAAAGCGGGGATGTCCTTCCCGGGCACCGCTGGGACTAAGGAGGTTTTTTCCACACTAATGCCCGGCAAAACCCCTGACGACCCCACCCGGAAGGGTTTTTCCCCCGCATCGTTGGACAAACACTGCGAGACGGCCTTCCAAGCCCCCCCCCAAAGGCCCCCTTGTCCCGCCCCAGTACACAAGCCGCCGACTTCACCAGCGTTTATGTACAAACCCAACCAGTGATTTGGCCTCGGGGGCTCAGAGGTGGGGGCACAACGGGACAGGAACTCCCCTTGTGTACCTGAGCCGGAAGCTTTTTCCCAGAGAAGTGGCCTATTTCCCCATGGGAAAAGAATGCCTGGCGATAGTGTGGGCCCTGTGTGCTTTTCCGCCTCCATATGGGGGGTTTTCATTGTGGAGACAACCACAAACTCTCTGAGTGGTTACCACGGTCCCCGGGAACCAAGGGGAGGTTCTACGAAAACAAGGTTTCGGCCTTTTTTTTAAAGTGTTCACGGACCGTTCGGGTTTTGGGGCGAGGAAAGTTTTTCCCCGGCCCCTCCCTGTGCCCTGTGACGGGGGGTTAACTTTTGGAACAGTATCTGGGCGACCTTGAGCACCCCCCTAGGGGGCCCCAGCGCAACGTCACGAAAAACAACCCCAATTTCAGGCCCCACCCGACCCTTGAGGGGGGGGGCCCGGCGGGCAGGTTTTTTTTTTTTCTGCAGGGATTTTGATAGGCTTGCTAAGAAGATGGGTTTTCAGAGCGCCCCTTAATACTGTGGGGGTTTTTGTGAGTGTGCCTGATCACATGGGGTAACATGTTCCAAAAATGGTGCAAACATGAAAAATCTTGTAGACGGGCATGGGGGGTTGGGGATGAGTGAGGTGTGAAATTAAGATCATAGCAAGCCTGACCCGGGTTGGGGGGTTTAGACAAGAATTTGGGGGGGGAGGAGATGTAGGGGTTTTGGCACGCTGTGGAGACTTTATGGGTGAGATGATTAGTTTATTTTGTATTCTGTACTGAATGGGTCCCCGGGGCAGAGCAAACCCGGGTTTAAGGCTCATAAGGGGCGGGAAAGAAAGAAATCTGGTGCTGCTTTTAGGACGATTGGAGGGGGAAATTTTTTGGGGAAGGGGAGAGATAAGCAAGGAGTTACATAGTCAAGAGAGAAAGAATAAGAGAAACAATGAGATTTTTGGTTTTTTCCCAACCGTGGAAAAGGTGGATTTGGAGATGTTCTTGAGGTGCATAAGGGAAAGCGGGCATGGGATTGGATATAGGGAGTGAAGGGTCAGAAATCTAGTTATAACCCCCAAGACAGCGGGCCTGGCCTATTTTTTTTTGGTGGTGCCCTATATTTTTAAATTTTTCCATAGGCAAATTAAACTCTATCAGTTCTCTACTTTAAACCAAAAAGTAACTTTTTTTTATAACTAAATCTTAACCTCTATACACACTATTTTAAAAACCCGAACTTTCCTAATTTTCCCTTTTTGCTTCTGAAAGGGGAATAAATCCCCTTTTTATCAAAAACGTTGGTTTTGGAAAACCCCACCTATTAAAGGAAGCCCCATTTCTATACAAAGTACTAGCTTCATAAGGGGACCCAAGCCAAAATACTTGGGCGTCGTCCCTAAAATCATAGACACAAAAACAAATTTAAACCCCCTTTTGGGCACCCCTCGAGAGGGGACACGTAACAGAGGTTTAAGAACACAATTTAAAACGCATGCCCGACCCGCCAATGTTTCGCCAGTAACCTGGGTTTATCAAGGCTTTGAGGGGCCCTACTGTGGGCTGAGCTCACTTTCCCTTTTTTTCAGTTAGGTTTTAAACCCATTTATGTCCCCCAATTAGCCATCAGAGAATCATAAAGGCCCCCTCCCCCCGCGCGCGCCACTCATAAATGCCCTCTAAACCCTGCCACCTTGCTCTCATGAGCCAAAAACCCTTTCCCGTAAAATTATTCACCATCCCAAAAAGGGGCTTGCCCCAAAAATCTTACCGACTGCCCTCCCAATGCATTTCCCACCAAAAAAACACCTCAGCCGTGCCCTTTTGAGGGGTTTCCCAATCCACTTCTCTCATATTTTTGGGAAACCCTGCTTTCCCTCCCCCCAAAAATAAACCCCAAGCAGACTTGGTATCAAAATTACACAGCCCACTTCCCATCTTTTTTAATTTCCCCAAAAAACCCCTTCTCTTAAATATCAATATGCAATTCATTGGGGAATTTTAAACTCCACTGTAAAATTTGACCACTGCCAATTTTTTCCCCAAAATGGGTTTTCCCTTTGTTTGAAATAGCTTATTCATTCCATTAAACTGCGGGCCCCCAAAAATAAAAGGTTCCACTCCCTTTGTATAGTATTTTTTCCAAGACTATATTCTTAAACTACTTCTCTTTCACATTTAATATTCATCCCTCTTTTTAAAAATACTGTGGGTTTTTAGGGGAAAACCTTCCCCCCCCTCCCACATCTGACCTCAAAATTTTTCCCCATTAAAAGATTCTCCCCTAGGGCCCTCACAGCAAAGCCTTTAAACCCAAACCATATCCCCAATGGGAGATGTAAAACTCCAGTATCCTAAAAATGCCCCCAAACCACCCACCCTCCCCTTTCCCCCCCTCCCCCTTTAAGACCACCCCGCCAAAAGCAGGAAAAAATAAATCTTTTAAATACTTTGGGGTACTTTCAGGGAATTTGCCCCTTTGGAAAAAACAATATAAAAGCTCCCTAATTTTTTTTAAAAAAAAAACTGGGGCCCTCACTGAGGGGAAATATCTGTCATCATTACGGGGAAACCCGGGGGCCAATGGGGGAAAAAAAACGTAGAGGAAAAAAAGGGGGAAAGGGGGGGGAGGAGAGGGGGGGAGCGGGGGAAAGGGGCCCCGGGGAGGGTGGGGGAGGGAAGGCGGGGGGGGGGGAAAAAAAAACCAAAAAAAAAAAAACCAAACCATATTTTTAACCTAAATGCTTCCATAGTCAAAATATTAAAAAGTGCTTACCCACCTTGACCGAATTTTAACCCCATTAAAAGGTTTTTTTCAAAAAACTAGGGGAAAATCCCCTAGCAAGACACATTTTTGGAAGTAAATAATGGGCGAAATAGGGGGTTGCAAAAAATTTTGGGGCCCATGGTTGTTGAAAAAGCTGGGGGGAAAAAAAAGGGGCGTTTTGGTTTTGGTTAGTTTTGTTGCGGGAAGGGGCCAAAAAGGGAATACACGGGACCAATACATTGAAACCAAAAAGGCCAAAAATGAAGGCTTTTTTTTTCAGGCTTTTTTAATTTGATCTTGTTTGATTCCCTATTAAATAATTTTTTGAAAAAAAAACATGATATTTTGGGGTTTTAAAACGGTCATTTTGGATTTTTGCACATTTGAAATATGACTTTTGGGCATCAAAATTCTAAAATATTGTTTTTTTCCCCCCCCCCCCCCCTTTTCCATTTCCCTGCCCCCCTTCCCCCCCCCCTTTTCCCCTTCCTCCCCCCCTTTTGCCTCTACGTTTTACCCTCTTTTCCCCAGGGTCCTTTTAATGATGACGGGATTTTCACCCACTGAGGGGCCAAAGGTTTTCCCTATTTAACAAATTGGGGAAATGCATGTATATTGTTTTTGGGAAAGGGGACTTTTCCCTGTAGGGTACTCATGAAATGAAGATTTTTAATTGTTCCTGCTTGGGGGCGCGGGTTCAAGTGCGGGGCCCAAGGATGCAGCTGGATTTGGGGGCATTTGGGGGTTCGGGGGTTTTTTCATGCCCCCAAAATTGTGATAGGGTGGTTTTAAATGGCTATGTGAGCCTTTGGAGAAAATCTTAAAAGGGGGAACGGTGTGGTCGGGACTGGGGGAAAGGGGGGGAAAAGGCTACCCATAGACCCTACAGTATTTTTTAAAATGAGTATGAATATTACATTTTGAAAGAAAGTATTTAAAAATTTATAGTCTTGAAAAATACAATAAAAATGCAGGGGAACTGTTTTTAAAAGGGGCCCTGATAATTTTGGGAAATGAAATAGGGCATATTACATACTGGGAGAAAGTTTTAAGGGGAAGAAAATTTTCAGTGGTTTTATTGTACATTTGGAGTTTTATATTCCCAAAAATAGGGCCCATATTAATATGAAGAGAAGGGGCTTAGGGGAAATTTGGGACAAAGATGGCAGTGTCCCTTGGTAATGTGATCCTAGTCTGTTTGGGTTACATTCGGGGTGAGGCAACGCATTGCAAAATATGGGGAGAAGTGAGAGGGAAACCCTTTTTCCCCGTCAGGGGCGGGAGGTGTTTTTTGGGTGCAGTGTTGGCAGGGCAGTACGGAAAGGGGGGGGCGAAAAGCCCTTTAAAGGGGGAAGGGAAATTTTTGACGGGAAGGTTTTGGTCATGAAGCTTTGGGGGCCCAGTTTAGCAGGAATTTTTTGAGTGTGCGTGCGCGAAAGGGGGAGGGGGTTTTAAGGGTGGTTTCCCTCTGAGGGCCCTTAAATTGGTGAGCACCTAAAGGGGGGTGTTTCCCTAACATGAAAAAAAAAGGGAAGTGAGCTATCCAAAAGTGTTTGGGAAAACCATTTAACCCTTTGGGTTAAAAGCCAGGTTAGCTGGCGAAAAAATTTTCGGCGAGGTCGGGCCCTTTACTTTTTTTAAAATTGTAAACTCTCATTTCTTAATAAAAGTGACCCCTGCTGCAGAGGGTGTCACAAGGGGGCCCTTTTAATTTTTTTTTGTGTTATGGTTAGGGGAGGCGGGCCCAAGAAAGGGGTTTTTGGGGCCCTTACGAAGCTAGTACTTTGCTATAGATATAGGGTTTCTCCTGTTAATGGGGGGGGGTTTTCCACCAACTTGATGATAGAAAGGGGGGGTTATTCCCTCTTTCAGAAGAAAAAGGGTTAAAAGATGAGGTTTGAGTCAGGTTTTTTTAAAAAGGGGTGTATAAGGTTAAGGTTAGATATAATAAAATTACGTTTTAGTGGGTTTTAAAAGTTGAGAACTGATAGGGGTTTTAAGTTTGCCTATGGCAAAATAGTAAATATAGTGGGTCCCAAAAATCCAACCCTTTTTTCTCTTCAGATTTTCCCCAAATTTTTTGGAGATTATTTACAAAGTATGGTGGTGCCACACACACACAGAGGGGATGCAGGGGGGGATGGGTTAAATAGACGGGGGGGAAGACAAGTTCAGTTTTGGTGAGGTTTTGTTTTAAGATTTTGGAAAGGGCAGATGTCAGAACAGCGGGCAGACATCAAAAAGGGGTTTTGAAGTAAAGGGGGGGGAAATGATTTCTCGGAGGGGGGTGTTTTAGTTTTAGTGTCCTCAGGTAGAGATGGTATTTGGGAAACCGAAAAACTGGGTGATGGTTTGTTTCCCAAAGGGGCTGGTAGAATTTAAAAGAGGAGAGGGCCCAAAAACGGATCCCCCGTGGAAAACCCCCAAAACAAAAGGAGGGGGAGGTGGAACCTGAAAATGAGACCTGAAAGGAAAATGGTTAAGGGGGTAGGATAGAACCAGAGAGTAAGGGGCCATGGAGGCCAATGGAAAATGAGCATGTTTTAGGAAAGGGGGGTGGTGATCAACAGTTCCCAAAAGTTGCAGGGGAAATTTCCCGGAGAACCCCAAGGGGTAAAATTTCCCCCCGAAAATTTACAGTGTGGGGGTCTTTGAGGGCTTTGTTTGAGAGTTTTCCTGGAGTGTAGGGTGGGAAACCCGATTGCAGAGGGGCCAAAAAAAGAAAGTTAGTTTAAAAGATAGCGGATTAAGGGGGAGAATAACCAAAACCCTTCCAGGGGTTAGAGAAAAAGGAAGGTTAGAGGAACCCGGTTTGGGGAGTTAGTACGCAGGACGGGTCCGAGAGGGCTTTTTTAGTAAAGGGGTTTTTTAAAAGTGTGTTTAAAGAAAGGGTTGGGGGAAAACCCCTTTGGGGAGGAAAGGTTACAGATGGTAGTGAGGTGAAAGAGGAAATGGAGAAAAAACTGGACCAAAAGGGGGGCAGGGAAAAAGGGGTCACTAGAAACAGGGGTGGGGGCGCCAGACCGCAAAAGCCCGGACACTTTTTTTTCTGAGTCGGGTCAAAGGGGTGAAAGCAGATTTAAAAACCGGGGGGCGGGAAAATAACGGGTTATTTTGGGGGTTGTGGGAAAGGGTGGGGGTCAAATTAAAAGGTGAAAAAATTTGGAGTCACAAACCCCGAAGATCTTTAAGGAGTTTTACACTCGGTATCCAAATATTAGAGGAGGGAAAAAATTAGAGGAGGACAAACAGATCTCAGATTAAAAAGTAAAAAGGATGCCCCCTCCCCAGCTGAAGCAAGGAGATTGATCTTTTTGTAAGGGTGGTCTTCGGGAAAACTACATGTTCGAATGAACAAAGATTACCTTTCCATAATAATCTCTCCAATGATGAACTACACGCATTGTCATCACTTGAACGAGATAAGTCAGTGGTTATAAAACCATCTGACAATGGTGGCAACATAGTCATCCTCAATCATGACACATATCAGCAGATGTGTAACGACCTTCTAAAAGATAGGAAATGTTATAATATCTTACCTAAAGATCCCACAGCCATGTTTACTGCGAACTAGAACAGTTACTAGTGGAAGGGTTAGATTCTGGCCTCATCAACACACAGAATTTAAATTTATGATGCAGTAAATCCTCAAATACCAACATTTTATTCGGTACCGAAAATCATAAGGGATTTTCCCCCTTTTAAAAAGGTAGACCGATGTTTTGGGGTGGAATCTATCAAAAAAAAATTTGTAGGGAAATCTATATAGACAACATCTTGCAAAATTTTGTCACTACATTACCATCTTACATTCAGGACACCTTAGATCTCCTCCGCAGATTAGATGGCATCTCAGTGAAAGAGCAGGTTCTCTTGGCATCAATAGATGTTGAGAGCCTATACAGCAACATTCCACATGAACTTGGTATTCAAGCAGTGCAGTATTTTCTCTCAACAAGGAGCATAGAATTCCAGGCACATAATGAGTTTGTGATCAGGCTGCTAGATTTTGTGCTAAGGCACAATTATTTTGTATTTGGGACCAAAAACCTTCCACCAGCTCAGGGGGACGGCAATGGGGAGCCCCTTTTGTCCCACATACGCAAATCTTCTTCTGGGCTGGTGGGAGGCCACATTGGTGTCTGAACCTGGAGATGATCAGTGGCCACCCCAGATCTTATTCTGGGGGAGGTATATAGACGACATCCTGATCCTCTGGGAGGGCACCAAATGCACCTTTGATAGTTTTCTGACTCATCTCAATGTTAATATCGGTATGCATTTTACATCTGAAATCCAAGAAAAGTGCTTACCTTTTTTTGGATATACTAATCACAAAGGACATGAATGGTAACATACAAACGGATATGTATAGAAAACCTACAGCAACTAACAACTTGCTGCACTGGGATAGCCATCACCCTCTACATGTAAAAAAGGTTTACCAAAAGGCAGTTTCTTAGAGTGAAAAGAAATTGCTCAAGGGGAGGAGACTTTAGGAGACAATCAAAAATTTTGCGTGATAGATTCCTTAAAGAGGATACCTCCTGAAGTTTAGACTCTGCATATCAGCATGCAGTAAAACGAAGTAGATCATCATTAACTCCAAATAAATCTCGGGATAATGTGTTTAGAAAGGGGGCACGCATTGTGGCAACTTTGATGATAGGAACCAAGAAGTTGTCCAAATTCTTCAAAATATTGGGGAATACTTTGCCTAGATCAAGATCTCACAGGATATTTACCCTCCCGCCCACGTATAACATACAGAAAGGGAAGATCGATTAAAGATTGACTGGTCCAAAAGTCATTATACACAACCCAACTAATCAGGTGGGTACATGGCTGGAAAAAAAACCTGTCGGTATGTTCAGATGTGGACAAAATTGTGTGGGCATGTCCACTTATCCAGCAAGGCAAGTTTTTTAAAAGTGCCTCAAATAATAAACAATACTACATCCGTGACTTTGCAAATTGCAAAACAGAAGGAGTGTGTTATGTTTGTACCTGCCCTTGCCCCCTTGACTTTTATAGGTAAAACCAAGAGACCCTTTAGAAGAAGGGTAGGAGAACATATAGGGGACATACGTAAAAGAAGAGACACCCCCATAGCTAGACATATATGGGAACATCATGGAGGGGATTATAAAACCCTACGCTTTATGGTTATGGAGGTAGTCAGACGTTCCCCCAGGGTGGTGACTGGAACAATAAAATATTATGCAAGGAGATGCAGTGGATTTATAGGATGGAATCTATCCACCCCAGGGGCCTCAATGAAACACTGTATTTTGGATGTTTCATTTAACCCATTGAGTAACACAGTTTGTATCAGTTAGCAATTTTTCTGTTTTTTTAACAACATTCTCAACAATGTAACAACTTGGTAATGTAAAATGGGAAGTGATGTCTTATCGGAAGAAATTGGCCAATTTTGATGTGTTATCATTCCTATTATGAAAGATATTTATCTCCTGAATTCTCTCACTGGATTAACATTATTTCAGTTTGAGACAGGGGATTTAAATTAAGCTCCGGAACAATTCAATGCAATCACTATGGGACTTAATAATATTTCCAGAGGCTTTTAAACACTAGTTGAAATTATATAGATCTAGTTTAGGGTGTCTGAAATATAGACATATGCCACTTATGAATAAAAAATGAAGCGCTCGCGAAGCATGAGCGCAATATTAGGAATTCTAAGTATTTCATTGGTGGTTAAATGCCGGGGGACTAATACGTTAAAATTGTTTCCCGGTACGTCATTTCCGCACATGCGCACTCGCACATCCGGAACGCCGGTTTTGTGGAACTGGCGCATGGAAGCCCGGGATCGAGCCTGTAACATCGATGGAAGTGATTGACGGCAAGTTAAGTTCAGTAATTATTAAATCAAACTGAGGGGTTGGGGTTTTGTAAAGGGGGGGACTTTCAGTTACTTTTTTCCTGGGGTAAGACTAGGGGGTTCCCGGTCGGGCTTGCGTCTTGGATTAAGGGTGGGGTTGCGGGTTCCCCTTTTTCTTTATGGGTGTTGATCTTTATTTTTATAATAATTTCGGGTTTGATTTCCTTTTTTGTAGGGGGAACTCGGTGATGCTGGTTCATTGTATAAAAAAAGGGCTTTTTTTTTAATTTTTTTTTAAATTTTTTTTTTTTATTTTTTTTTTTTCCCTTTTTTTTTTTTTCATTTTTTTTTTTTTTTTTTATTTTTTTTTTTTTTTAAACATAAATTAATTTTTCTTTTTTTTTTTTTTTATTTTTTTAAATAAAATCTGCGTTGGCTTCACAGAGCGCAAGGTTCAGCTAAGTATACCTTTCAAATCCTTTTGGGGTTTATGATTTATACATTTTATATAATAACTTTCAGCCCCCCTTCCCATTTTTTGGGGGAAAAAGCGTCGGGAGTGCTGAAAGTGACATACCTTAAAAAAAATATTAAAAAGGCTGATAAGGTTTATGTTTTGTTTAGCATGCGGGGGGTTAGTATGATTGCTGCATAAGAGATCCAGCCGGTCATACAGATGGAGCCGTTTTATCGGGCGAGCCCACTGATGACAGGACCAGTGTATTGTATTCTGGGTTTTTTTGGTAGTATTAGTATAGAGGCACATTGTTATATTTTTTAAGGGTATCAAATAAAAGTTATATGTTAAAAGGGATATATAGTTTGCAGTGATAGTGCAGTTTACACATACCATAAAAAACACAATCGGGGAAAAATAAATAAAACCAGCATTTAGGAGATGTGAGGTTTGTGTAGCTTGGAATACCATAAAAAAAAAATACGGGGGAAATAAAATATACACGCAGTTGGGAGGAGTGATGGGGTCTGTAGTAGTTTTTGACATCCCTGTGAAAACAAAGAAAAAAGCGATAAGGTGGGAGCAGAGACAATGCTGAGTTTCTATAATTCGGTAAAAAAATTCATTAACACTTAAAAAATGATGTCACTTAAAAATGGGGCAGACCAGAGGTCTTGCGCCAAAGGTCAATATATAGGTCTATTGATTGATCCCCGCTTTCGGGTACAAAAACGGGTGGGCTTTAAGAGATAGCAGAAAGGAAGTGCTTCAAAGGTTACTTAAACTATAAACACATCCTAATTATTTGAAACAGAGCTGGGGGGTTCTATGCAGTTTACACTCCATAAAAAAAACAATACGGGGGGGGCGGGGCCCTGATGAGGTGATGGCAGACAGGTTTTCTGAAAGCCACCCCAAAAAAACTGGCCCAAAAAAACCCCCGGGGACAAAGAAGTTCTTCTAACTGTCCTTTTGTGTCCAGCTGCCGGTTCAGATCATTATAAGCCCCCCCGGCCCCTGTCCGCCTTCCCTACCCGGAGTTACAGCCAGTTTTCTGCTGCCAGCACTTATCTCTGCTGGGGCTGCCATTACCCATGGTGCCCTCTGCCTGGGGACAGAGCTCTCAACCCGACATCAGGACACAGTGGATCACGTGGGCGCTTCCCTACGGACTTGAGGGGGCCTTGCAGTGGTAGGAGGCTGGAGGAGCTGCTCATCTGACTGCCTCTAAGGTACTAAGCCCTTGTCCCGCTGGTGCTTTCGCGCCCCAGCCACTTTCCCCCTGGTGATGTGGGCAGGGGATCCCTCTGCTATTAAGAAAAGGGGGAACCTTGTGCCTGCTTGAGAGTGTTTAAGCTAATTTACTCTGTAGGGGGGCTGACATCCTCCCCCCCCCCTGACTCGGATTTTCCCCTGCTACACTCCCCCCGTACATTAGAAGGAGATCAACCCCTTAAAATTGCGGGTGGTGTGACACCCCTGACTGCCTGAATTTAAACCCCTGCTGCCCCTAGTAGTGTACAGGGAGATCTATCACTTAACTGCGGGGATGACACCCCTGCTGCTAGAGTTAAAACCCCTTGCTGCACTCTTGTGCTTGTTGCAAAGAGAACAATCAATTGCAGTGCCTGCGGGCTGAACTCATGACTCCCAAAGTTAAAAGCCTGCTCACTTCCATTTTTGCTGTTTTTTGCTACCTATAGGCTGTCACTCCTGACTACTAGTTCCCCCCTTTGTGTACTCTCCCGTGCTTGTGCAAAGGAAAAACCCTTTATTTGCCCCTTTCGGGAAAACCACCTTCGGGAAGGAGATACACTCTGTCACTCTGATTTAACCCACCCCTGTGATTTCTCACGTTGGGTACTGGGCTTGATGACCCTTGTTACAGGAGTCAAATCCGGAGGTGATTCCTAATATGTTTCTGCCCATGAACTCATATCAGTGTGTTCAGGGGGTAAAGGGAAAAAAAAAAAAATATTAGTTTAATATTACTTTTCTACCCTATGGGGGGCACAATAAAAAAAATCAAAGAAACAAAAAACAAAACCCCGGAGTATTTCGCCTCTTCTCAAAAAAAGGGCTAAATTTCCCCTTCCACAATTTCTCCTACCCCCTCTCCAGAGAGAATCTGGGGGATCTGGACACACAGCATGTCGACCCCAACTCTCACGTTTCCTCTCTGAAAACTTTTGTTCTCTCTTTCCGTTCATACTGCAAACAGAATCAAGCAGATGATGGTTTGCCCTAAAGCAAGCTTCCATTCTCTACCCTCCCGTACGAGCATATAAAAAAAAAAATGGCAGACTTCGCAAAATCCACATTACCCTCATTGATGCCAACAATGTCTTGGAGGAAGGGTAAAACGCTGGCCCGCCAAAGTGTGGACTTGAAGAAAAATCAGGGGAACAATGTGAGGACCCCGAGGAACCCCAGAATCAGACCTTCCGTCACCTGCATACTTACTAAAAGATTGGGGCCCTGGTTTACCAATCCTCCTCTTGGATCTTCAATAAAAAGGTACCAGAATCCCAAAACCCAAAAAATTTACTCGCAGATCCAAGAGACCCATGAAAGGACCCCACTTCTAAACATGAAGAAGATTTTCTCCGAGCTCTCGGAAAAAGAATCTCTACCGGAGCGATTAAAGCGATCTAAATTTTTCTGATTTTTTTCGTTTATATGTTTAAAGCGAAAAGGTTCCCCCTTACCCGGTCCTCGGGGAAAAAGAAATCCAATACAGATGGGGTTTCCCCGGTGAAATCATCGTAATCAAAGAGGGACTCAATTCATCGCATTCTCCGGAAGAGACTTATCTAACTTTGAGAAGTGGAACTTACTCGACCCATGATAAACCCCGGCCCGGGGAAGAAAAAAAACCCCGGGCAGAAGTAATCCACCGTGTGGTCCGACATAGCTCGGGGTCAAGATCTAGAGATGGACTAAACAGTTGATTCCTTTGTTCACTATTAGATGGAGTGCGGGCTTGTGCTCTACTCTCACAGTGTCGTGTATTTGTGTGCGCTTTCCTTCCCTACAGGTCAAGGCGGGATCGCCATCGTCATTTGTCCCCAATTTTGGGAGATTTTTTTTTTTTTTCTGTTACCGGTTTTTCTCTATCGTTTTTTTGTTTTGGCTATATGCATGGTTCTTAAAGTTATTCCAGTTAAGGTTGCCTGTACTTCACGTTGCTGTTCCTTCAAACCAGGTACAGTAAGTCAGTAATTATTGTTCAGTTATTAACAGTGCTATAATCTCTTAACTGTCGATCAAATTTATTCATTGAATGTGAATGGTCTCAACTCCCCATGCAAAGGTCACATTGGGAGAGTATTTTAGGTGGGTCCCGATGTGGTATGTCTACAGGAAACCCATCTTTGTAACAAAAGATTTATAGACTTAAGAAAAAGAGGTTTCCTTTCTCGTTTCACTCGACGGGGCCCTCTAAAAAGCTGGGTATCAGTTTTTATTAGGGATTCTGTTGCTTTCTTCTCAATCAGTCAATTATTGCTCAAAGGAGATATGTTATTTTGAAAATGCATTTAAAAAACACTTTTGAAATACTATAGTTGTGCTGTACCCCCGAATGTAGCCTGTTTTCCTTTAAAAAAAAAATTTAGCCACACAGGAAAAACCCTCAAAGGCAATTTTATAGTCTTGGAGACTTCAATATGGTGATAGATAAGCTAAAGACAAATCGGAGGGGGTGCGCGATATCCCCCGGAAAACTGGGAAATTTCATAGGGGAAGAAAACTTAACGCCCTTGGTGATCCCCCACCCAGCGAACTAGACTTTATAACTACTCGGCAGAAAAAAAACTCACATGCGAATTGATTTTTTTTCTTCTCAATAGATCAGCACTCCAATTGGTCTCCAACTCTAAAAATGGTTTGAATTTGGGTCCGCCATGCCCCAATTTTCTTACAATTAGAGATCTTTTTTCCCCCCCTCCCCCCATACACCGTGGCGTTCAATATTTTTACTCAAGTCCCCAAAAAATCCTGTTGAGATTATCTTCTCACGGATTTTTTTTGATAGAAGCCCTACGGCCCCTTGGTGGAAACATTATGGTGTGCACTAAGGCGTACATTCGTGGCTTTTCCCTTGGCGAACTAGGGAAAAAAAACGCAGAGAAAAACAGACTAATGAATTCAAATAAATTAAACGCTGGATTTCAATTTAAGCACTACCCTCCCCAAAATTTTTAAAAAGAGTTGTTACTTAAAAAGCCAAATTAAATGTCTGCACTTGCAAAAAAATATGAAACCATCTTAAAAAGATTAAAATGGAATTTTTTATTGAAGGGGATGACCTAGCAAATATTAGCCAGGGTTAAGGGGCCAAGCCCCAACACATATCACATTACTGGCCCTCAAAATTCAAAATATGTGATCCCGACAAATTTCAAAGCTTTTGCCCTTATTTTCGAACCTATATAACCTGAATTAATCCCCCAACACCTTCAGTAAATACTAAAAGCATTGACTCCTTTCTGGAAAACCGTCTCTCTCCCTTCACTTTCCCCCGATCAATAGTAACCTTAACCAACCAATCACTTCCCCCCGAAGTCCCGGAAATTATAAAGGTTTAAAATGTAACAAAACCCCGGCCCCCATGGGGTTGTCCATGAATACTTTAAAATATTCATTTTTCCTTTTCCTCTAAACTATGGATTTTCAGTCTATTTTAAAAAAGGAACCCCCAAAGAATTTTCTCTGTGCTACTATATCTACTATCCCTAAACCCGGGAAAACAGCCGACCCGGTCTCTAATTAAGACCCCTTTCCTGCTTAAATAGATTCAAAAAACTTTTAAAGATTCTGGCAACCCAATTAAATGATTTTCTGCCATCTTTATCCCAAAAGACCAAGTAGGTTTTTGAAGGGCAGACAGAGAGGACGGCATAGAGGGTTATAGATATACTCCAAAAAAAGCATCAAAAAAAAATGCCCTTTGCCCCTTTTCCCCCCTGGATGGGGAGAGGCTTTCGACAGGTAAATTTGGGGTTTTATGAGAAAAGTGTACAAAAATTTTTGGTTTTGAAAGGGCTAATTTTTTCTGCCCCTTAGTCCTTATACACTACCCCTCCCCCAGGTGTCTCTCAGGATTTCTCTCTGATAAATTCTACATTAATAAGGAACAAAACAAGGGTGCCCCTTTCTCCCTTAATATCGATTTTTTGTGCAGAAAACCCCAGCAGAACATTTTTGGAAAACCCCTTGCATTACAGGTATAAAAAAAAAATAACGAGATTTTATTAAAATAAGCATCGCAGACGACATAGATCATGTGCCCTATCCTGAATCATCGTCCCGGCATACTTTAAAACCCCCTCGAAAGGTTTCATACTTATCCTATTACAAAAATAAATATAACAAAATCGGTTATATTACCGAACTTGCGTTTTACATTTGGAAAATCGCCCTAAAAATAAATTTTTTGGGCAAAGACTTGCCTACTTGGGAATTAAGTTAATTTCCCGATTTAAGTACCCCATAAAAAAAAATTAGAAGACACGATTCATTTTTTATAACGAAAAACAGAGATCTTCGCTTCCCTTATCGTGGTTGCCGTATAAACTTATCCAAAATGTACTCCTACCTGATTCTGTATTTTAGCACGATCCTACCTTCTTTTCCCCATTCATGATGACCATCCTCCAAAAACATATACTAAAATTTTTTTGGGGAGCAAAGAAAAACCCAGATTTCAAAAGAAATACCTATATAGAAAGCCCGGAGGTGGTTTCAGTTCCAACCTAGTCACTACAATGGGATCAATTCTAGAACCCATATTTATTTTTTGGACGCCCCCGCGCACCATGGCGTCATTGAGAAAGCGACAATCTGAAAGGGGTTTATTCAAAAAATTTTTTGATTGCTATGTTAGTGGAGATACTCCTAAAGAGTTCGAACTATTATCACTTTTCTCCCAGGTTTTTTTTTTTTTTTTTTTTGGTTAAACATGTCGTTGGAAAGCAATTAGTGACAATTGACAAACGCCATTTTCCCTCTTTCGGCCCTTCAAATTATTTCCCGATGTCCCATTTTGGGAATTGGGTAGACAGGGCATACGGAAGTAGGAGACTTGTTTTTAAAGGCCGTTTTAAACAATTTTGGGGTTAGCACAAAATTTTTCGATCCCCAAACCCTCAATTTTTTGTCTATTTGCAATGAGCATTTTATTCAGACCCCAAAGCCCCGGCAAATTTTTCCCAAGGCCTCCTCATTATTACATGATTTTTTGTGGCAAAAAGGCAAAAAAATAAAAAGGACTATCGGAGCTTTAAATCCTTAGTCCCCACAGATTGAAAACCCAAACCGGTACGTGGTAAAATGGAAAAGGAAATCTCTTGTATATCAAAGTAGAATGGTTGAAGGGAGCCCAAAAAAAACATCTAAGCACACTAGAGTGCCCAAACATGTAGAAATCACAGGAAAATTCACCTTAGATGGACTTAACACCGAGCAGGCTTGACTATTTCCCCTGGATACTCCACTTGTTGGGGAATTGTAGACAAAAGGGTCATTCTACATTGTGGTGGGGAAGCCCCTCCCTCCAACCTATTTGGAAAAAAATTAGAAGCCCTTCTATCTGAAATCCTCCCTGGCGCATTGTCCCACTCCTGAATTAGCCTACTGACCTCACATATGAAGACATTCCCCATTTTTTTTCCCCCAATCCCCTCACACTCTCCAGCAACTAGAATGGCCATCGCAAACATTGGAAAATCCCCAATCCCTACTATTCCTGAAGTGTTCAAAAAATAATAAACATACCATTTTCGAGACCAGTCTAATTATTCCTCCACTCCCCAGTAAAGCCCGGAACAATTGGTTGTAGGATTTATCTAAATACTTTCGCAGAGGCGTTATCTGCGTATAAACTCGGAGACTGTTTTTGCCACAAGACTTTGCTGGTTAAGAACAATGTACATTATATATCTTTTTTTGTTGTTTTAAAAATGGTTGTCTGAATGTTGTCGTGTATCCTTAAACTCTGATGCCCCTTTAAAACGCGAATGTTTCTGTACGCTGGCACTTGTTTTACCATGTTTTCCCTTTTTTCCCCCTTCCCTTTCCCCCCTCACATTCGTTGTCCTTTCTGTTACTTATTGTTATTATTAGTATCAGAAAAAAAAATAAAAAATTTTTAAAGATAAAAAACAAAAAGCAAAACCCCAAAAACAGGAAAAGAAATATAAACAGCGTTAGGAGGAGATTGAGGTTTGTAGTAGTTGACATACCCTAAAAAACACAATACAGGGAAATGAAAATTTTTCACAGCGTTTGGAGGAGTGATGAGGTTTGTATAGTTGACATACCCTAAAAAAAAACAAAAAGGGAAATGAAATTCACGCATTAGGGGGGTGATGAGGTTTGTAGCACTTGACATACCCTAAAAAAAAACAATTCAGGGGAAAAGAAATATAACAGCAGTTGGAGGAGATGTAGGTCTGTAGTAGTTGACTACTGTGAAGAAACAAAGAACAAAACGATAGGTGGGAGCAGAGAAATGCTGAGTTTTTTTATTGGTAAAAAATTTATTGTCTTCAAAAATGCTGTCATTAATAAATGTGGAGACAAGAGGTCTTGCGACCACAAGGTACAATATTAGTGTCATTGATTAGATCACCCCTTTCGGTGACAGAAAAGGGGGGGTTATACAGAGATGCGAAAGGAAGAGTTAAAGGCTTACTTAAAATATAAACACATCCTAATTATTTGAAAAAAGAGCTGGGGGTTTAGCGTTTAAAAATACCATAAAAAAAAAAAATACGGGGAAAAAAATATCACAGCGTTAGGGGGAGATGATGAGATTTGTGTAGTTGCTACCATAAAAAAAAACAATACAGGGAATGAAAAATAACAGCAGTTAGGAGGGATGATGAGGTTTTAGTAGCTTTGACATACCTGTGAAGAAACAAAAAAAAGCGATAAGGTGGGAGCAGAGAAAATGCCGATTTATATAATTTTGGTCAAAATTGTTGTCACTTTAAAAAAAGCCCCACTTAAAAAATGCTGGAGACCTAATTTTTGGGGCAAGGGGGCTCTAACATTTTGTAGCAAAAATTTAAAAATTTTGCACCCAGTGACAATTAGTGACAAAACTACTTGATTAAATAAAAGTTCTAGACCAGTAACAGAATGTACTAAGAGGTCCCATCATGTTAGACATACGGCCAAATAAATGACTCCAAACTAAGAAACGCATACAATCCCAACAAGGTATTCCACAACCAACACTTATGAAAGTTTTGTTAAACTCCAATTAAGTGTTTCAAATTTCAACATAAATAAAATGCACAGAAGAGGAGAAATTTCAAATTTCACTTTTTCTTGCAATTTATAAATTTTTATTCTAATATTCCACTAGAACATGGTGTAGAATGATAACAGGGAAATGCAACTCAATAGAACCATTCTCACAACAGATTTTCTGCCGTTTTTTTTATAGTGATATCCAATAAGTGGCATGTTGCCCCCTAGTGTGCTATTGACTACGAATACACCGACAAGTCACAGTCTTCACACACAGTTCTCCTTCTAAACCAAGCGCCAAGTCTCATCACAGCTTATGGAGGAAGCACGCTATTGTGATTAAGGTTGTCTCATTTTCATTAGTTTTATATAGTTATATTTTAGGGCAACAACCATTTCCCAGGTTTAACTAAACTGACAAAACGCCCTAGGTGCACGAATGTTCATTTAACTAAACCTCCTTTGTAAAAACAAAAGTAGGAGGAAAAGGAAAAATAACCAAAAAAAAGCAAAAAACCAACTCATTAATCAAAAAGAAAAAAAAACGCACATACTATTAACCTCTTTAAAAAGAAAAGAACGTTATTTGGAAACTATCTTACCTGGAAACTACTAACTCCCTACTCACTAACACTACTAACCATTCTCGTACTACTATACCTACTAACACTCCCCTATCAAGTGAATTATAACCAAACCATACCACCAGGGTGCATGAGTGGTGCGTAATATCGACTATAAAGAACAAATGATCCCACAGAACCCGATCAGCCCCACAGGTTGTAAGACCACACATTTTTTTTTTAACATAATTCAGAGAAAAATTTTCATTTTTTTTCATTAATATCTTTAAGTTTTAAAATTTTTAACAAGGAATCCTGAAAAAAAGCATCCCAAAATGTATTACACTATTTCTTTCAAGTTTGGCAATGCCCTATATGTGGGTGTAAACTGCTGTTTGGGTCATACAGGTCATACAAAGGAGGGTACTGCTTTTTGGCTTCTGGGACTCAGATTTTGGTGGGTGCTATGTCGCATTTGCAAAGCCCGCAAAGTATTAGAACAGGTGAAACCTTCGAGGAAGGTTACCACAATCTGGGTTTCAAAACAAAAAACCCCTCAGGAAATTTTTAATTGTTATAGTGCCATTTAGGCACACGAGGTGATCCACCAGTTTTTTTTTTAGCTTAGGACCATGAAAATAAGAAAAAAAAAAAAAATATCTGCAGCTTCTATCACCATGTTTTTTGGGTTTCATTTTTTCCAATAATATGTTGTTTAATTTATATCAATGTATGTTATCTAAAAACAAGTAACGAAATCATACTTACATGTATGAGCAGAGGCAAGGGGTATACTACAATGGTAAAACTACAATAGGACAAAGTATCTAGGAAGAACAAGTCGTCTAGTAGTGTTATGCCCTTATCAATATTACCCACTTGACTATAATGTCCAACAGGAAGGACCAGAAAGAAGAGGAAAAGACATTTGTTCTTCCACAAGAGAACTTGTGGAGATGGAGCCAAAAATTTACACTTTTACTGAAACTTTCTACTCTATTGAATTAACTCTGTACTCTCTCACTAACTACGTACTATAAAAGCAAATTACTCACTTCCCAACATACCTCTTGTCTCCCGAAATCTACCTCTTCTACTTTACTAAACACTATCCACTCTGCTTCACCCAAAAGAAAGAACATCTGAATTACTTCTGCTTCCCAATCCCAAACATTTACTGAATCTTACTGTCCCCAACTCTGTCCGCCCAAAAGTACTTTTCCCAAAACTCCCCCAATAACCCCATGAATGTATCCTAGGTTTCTGAAAGATTTTCGCAGAAAGTAGCCACTAAAAACCTCAGCCTCATTTGGTTCTAAATTAAGTTACAACCGGAATTCATCATATAGCAAAAGTAAGATAAAAACCATACAAGTGAATGGGGTTAGGGATTCTACAATCTGACAACGCGCTGGGAACTGGAGGAGGCATACAAGTAGTCCCTTTCCCAAAAAACTTCAACTACACCAAGTAGTTGTCCAATACAAGTAAAGTGTATCCAAAGCATCTATCTGAAAAAAGGGTTATTGGCCATCCTCGACAGTACTGAGAGCATTAGTGAATGCTAGCTTGCTGAGTCTGAGGCAAAAATGTAGCCAGAAAAATGGAAGATCACCTCCTTAGGTGATGAGCACCTAATAGGGGGGTGTGAGTAGATTTTGTGAAATTGCCTTTTTTATTTGAGAGCTCCGCTCCACGAAGCATCAGCATACACAAGTCAATTAAGGTATAGGATCAAGAGAATCACTACTTCTAACCACCCAAACCCGGCCCGCTCTTTGTGTGAATTAACAAAAAACCAAAACCTCAATATCTTTTTTGACACACAGATCCTTTGAAAAGCAAGCAAGTGGATTTTTTTGCCAAGCCAAGCATCACATCAACTGAACATCAGCAGACAGGTGCTGTATCACAGTGGTTTTGCCCTACTTGCTTCCCAAAGATCCAGTGGGATTCCAAGAAACAAATATTATGTATATCAACCTAAAATTAAAATGTAAAACCCAAAGGATACATTAAGAAATCGATCCACGAAAACGTATTGATAAACACTTATCGGATATACCCACCGCCGGCATGCATTCCTCCAGAAATGGTAGTCCTGTCAGCTAACCAGTCTCATGTCGGCCCAGGTACATCCTGGTCTGTTTCCGAGCTTTAAAGGTTCAAGGATTGGAAAGTTGTTTTTCTTTTTTTTCTTTCTTTCCCTGTGTTTCTTTCTTACCTCTTCCTCCTCATGGCAGTGATATGAGACGGGAAGCTAACTAATCTGGAGGCATTTCGTGGGATTATTTTTTTTGCAACTAGCTTCCCAACAAGTTTTAAATAAACGTACTGTTTTTAATTTAAATCAGTTGACGACTAGTCATTTTATCCTGTTAAATTTTGGATATTATATGTTGTATAGGTTTGTTGTTTGCCTTGCTATAAGTTTTTGTTTAGTAATAACTATATCCCCTCATTACATCACTGTAACTCTGTTTAATAATTATATATACGCTGTGTGATCTTTCAGAGAAATTTTCCTATGATTAAGGGCTGTTGCAAACAGCCGAAATGCGTAAGGCGGGTTTTTTTCCCTGTTTTTGCTCCATTTTTTGGCTTTTACACTTGGCTATAATAAACTTTTGTATTTTAGAAGGCTTGGAACCTTTTCTCGTCGCTCCTTTTATAATGCCATATATAGCGTTGGGTGGTTCACCACGGTTCCGTGTGCTCCCTCCCGTTCAATTGACGTAGTGTACTAATCTGTTAAAGCTGGACGTTCTTGTTTGCTTTTTGATTATATAAAATAAAATAGGGGAATATATATATATATATATTAAGTATATATATCATAATATATATATAATATATATAGTATAGTATATTAAAATGTTTAACTAATTACTAATACTGCTTTTACACATGTAAAAAAACACTTCTTCTTCGTTCTTTACAGTTTTTTTGCCACATCGCCATTACTTCCTAGAGTCAGCCATAATTTTTTATTCTTTCTGTTGTACAGTAGTTGCAATAGGGGCTTGTTTTTTTTTTTTTTTTGTTTTTTTTTCCCCGGCTTGAGTTGACTTTATTTCAATTGCTAATCATTTTTCTTCACATTGTCACAGACCTTTTGGATTGCCTTTGAATCTGTTTTGAAAGGCAGGGTAAGAAAATACCTCAATCTGATAGTGATTTTTATTTTTTTTAAAGTCACTCGATCAGTCACTGTAACTTCAAAAAGCTAAAAATTGTGAGAATTAATCTCTGTTTTCAATATCTCAGAAAAAAATATCCACCACATCTATTTTTTTCTAGTAATCCAAATGTATATTGAGGCTTGCCTTCCATGAATCACAAATTTTCATAGTTTTTAATTCTCTACTTAGATATATTAAGTTGTGTTTTTGAGGGCAAAGAATGTGTGTTTATTAAGGTACCATTCAACAAAAGCTAAAAAATGTTCTGGGAAACCTCCAAAAAATTCTTTGTGGAGTAGAACATGAAAAAAAACTGATTTCACGTGCTAAGTATAATGACCTTTATATGAATATGTGCAAGTTGGTTTAGTTATTCTTGTATATAGAATTTGTTCATAATGTTTTTATTAGCTTTTAGTCGCCATTTTCTGCAAACCAATTAATATTTTTGTTTTAAAAATCAGAAGGTCCTTAAAATAGAAAAAATTTCCAGTGCCAAGCCATGTTTTTTTGACTGGATTTTAGGTATATTATTTGAAGGTTGCTGAATTCAAAAAATCCAACAAGTCTTTTTGCTGAATTGTGCTCTATCTTTTGAAAAAATTGGACAACCATGAAAATAAAATGCATTCCCCATTTGACATTGTGTTGTGAATAACAAATGCACTAGCTTTTTGTCTGTACCTTTTGACTCTTTAAAA
Organism: Phyllomedusa bahiana; assembly: GCA_025379985.1. Classification (NCBI taxonomy): domain Eukaryota; kingdom Metazoa; phylum Chordata; class Amphibia; order Anura; family Hylidae; genus Phyllomedusa; species Phyllomedusa bahiana. The sequence continues at coordinate 18,791 of JAODAL010034072.1, read as the reverse complement.
CAGTGTCTAGTTGATTCAAAAAATCTCCCAATTGTAAGAAAAATTATTTAATCAGTATTACAATTTTTAGGCCTACAATGCTAAGGGGGGGGGTGGGTAAAAAGCAACTTTAAAAAAGCCATTATTTGTCCAACTGTAAAGTGTTAGCAGAGGAAAGAAGTCTACAACTATAAAAGTTTGTCCAACCCCTTCTTGTGGTTAACCCAAAAATTCGTGTCAAGATAGGTATAGATAGTGTACAATGTAATGAAAAAAAACACCCATGAGCTGATAAGGGATGAGCGAGTATTGTCAACAAACGATATCTAGTCCGATAGCCGATATTTGTAATTATCTAGTTCTATAGCTATAACAGATTATCGCCGATTGCTAGTGTATGAGCGATTATATTATCAACAAATCTGAAATTCGGCACGGAGTTTTTTAAGTGGATCGGAATATTTCGATCACGCGATAATTTAGGTGAAAATCTGCGCCTAATCTAATAATATCACGCCATTATTCGGCTCTTCCCTGTTATTTTGGCGGCCAGCAAAATCAGCATTAGAGATAGAGCAGGGAGAGTCCTTGTGAGCGATGTCAATGACGTGGGATGTGTATGGTATTGATTGGCAGGACAAATTACAAATGACCACCTCGTTTGTCATAGAACAGCCCTTCCTGTTCAGCATCAGTGGTGTGTACTGTGTATCACAAGAGCAGGACGTGTCGTAGGTTTCTCTCAATACAGCTCAGCTGAAACAGTTTGTTCACACAGACAACTATTGCTATTTAGCTGTGAACATTAGAACCATAGTAGATTAGATAAAAATTACAGTTTTTAGGATTACTTAGGCAGATAATTTAAAGGACATCTAGCGCTGTACAGCCGCGGGGGGAGGGCCAGGGTCCGTGGGGTGCGGGCGAAAACATACAGACAGGCCTGGCAGGCAGGGCAGGCTTTTGAAGGAATGGATATTGTTGGCATCCCAGACTCAGCTATTTGACCCTTCATTGTAAATGGGTTTTTATTAACAAGTTTTTGGTGAAGATATTAGCTTGTATTTTTGTGCATCCTGTACTTATTAGGATACAGATCTTATCTATTAAACTGCCAGGTATATTTGATAGGTGGCAAAACTCACCTTTTATACTCTTACACAATTTAATTAGGTTTTTGTTCACTTTGGGGTCGCAGCTCAGTTTTATTGTTCAATATACCCACTTTGTACTCACAATAGGATACAGAATCTTTTCTATTCACCGCAGTTGTATTGTCATAGGTGCAAAAAACACGTTAGATAATCCCGTACCACAATTTGAAATAGGTTTTTGTTCACTTTGGCTCAGCCCAGCTTTGTTCAAAAAGAGAGACCCCTTTGGGTACACACAATTGGATACAGAACATATAATAGTCACCGACAGGAGTTATTTCATCAGGGTCATAAACCACGTTTTATTAACCGTACACAATTTTAATTAGGTTATGTTCACTTGTACGATATTACCATACACCAAAATTTCTATTAATATTGCAGGTATTTCATTAGGTTGCAAAACCCACCTTTTATTAATCCTAATACTTTTCAAAATAGGTGTATTTTAGTTACACTGACTGTTGGTGTATTTCATTGAGTGCTAAAAAACCACCGTTTTGTTTATCCGTGATAACTTAAAAATAGCTTCTCTGCGCGACAGGGTGTCTGTCCTAGTTTTAATTTAAATCAATAGCCACGTTGTACGAGCAATTCTGATAGAAAAATTTCTTCTAGCAACTGTTCTCGGTTTCTCATTGCTTTGCAAAAAACGCAATATCTCGATCCCCGTGTACATCTGAATATGTTATACTTGTGCGCTCGGTGAATCTCAGTTTTGGCGCAGATAAGCGCACATGTAATATAGATAGATGAAAACTAACAAATTCCTAGTCCCCACTACTGTGCGAGGAGGTTTTAATCCAGGGACTTGAAATGGTAAAACACTGTTGATTTTGTCTTACGTTTCTTCCACCAAACCGCATTTTACTTCCCGAGGGTAAATTCGCTAGTAAAACCATTTTAGATTCTGAAATCCTAGTTGTGCGTGTAGGAAATTAGAAGGATTAAGAAATAGCTGATAAGTCAATTTTTATAAAATTTTTGGTGTCATGGTGCACAGGTGAATAACAGCTATAATCACTTCCATTGGAACAGAAATGTTGCTTCTAATGGCATTCTCCATCCACCCTCACAAGATTTTTTAACAGTGGCTGAAAGGTCATTTTTATAATTTTTTGGGGGTCATGCTGCTTTGAAGAAATGCAGCAAATAACTTACAGGTCCTATTGATAATAAAAAAAATGATTCTTCCTATATTCTGAACCAGACATTTGTTCTTCCACAATTGTCACAAGTGGCTCAAGGGTCCATGTTAATGAATTGTTGGGGCATTTTGCTTTGAGAATGCAAGCTAAACTAGCAGGTCCTATTCTAAAAAAAGTGGTTTCTAATCTAACGAGACATTTGTTCTTCACAATTGTCAAGAGTGGTCTCAAGGTTGAATGGTGCTGTCAGAAAACGTAATGATTTTAGGACATTGTTATTAATGACACAGAGGAAAAAAGGACTAGTTTTTGCATATCTTTAACATATCTAGCAATCCCTGTAGTGAGACAACCCATTTAATACAATTAAAAAAAAAGAAGGAAAAACAAAGACTGGTGGGATTCATCCTATTTTCAAAATGCTGTTTTCAAGAAATTAAATCTACAAAAAACAAAGGCATGTACAAATAGCAGATACGAAATATACCTTCTTGAATTGTTACAGAGGAGGTACAGGAAGACTTGAACAGATGTAGGATTTACCCACACAGACAGGGGATAGTCTATAATGTCCAGTGAAACTAAAATGCTGGTTGAAAAGAACTCCTTTTTCCGTCACTTATTTGTAATCTGGGGTCCAGCAGGTTTTGGGCTCAATGCTGTGGGCCCAGGACAGTGAAAAGTCAATGTCCAGTGTTCAACTAAACTGGAAGATAGAAAGACCTCCTTTTTTCTTTTTTTTTTTTTTTTTTTTTTTTTTTTTTTTTTTTTTTCCTTTTTCCGGCACTTTTTAAATCCTTGGGTTCAATGCAGTGTATGGGCACATGCTGTGGCCCAGGACGAGGATAGTTAATCTTGTTCCAGTGAAACCTAAAATGGTGGTTGAAAGACCTCTTTTTTTTTTTTTGTTCCGGGCACATTTTAAATCTGGTGTCAAATGCAGGTTGATTGCACATGCTGCTTTCCAGGACAGGGAATAATTCAATTCCAGTTCAAAGTAAAAATGATGGTTCAAGATCATACACGCACCTTCTGGCACATTTTAATTTGTGGGTCATTTCAGGTTTACTGGTCATGCCAGAGGAACAAGACAGGGATTAGTGAATAGTCTGTGACCTTTTTTCTCTTTTTCAGTGGCTTTTAAAACCTAAGTGTGTTATGCCAAAGATGAAGCACATAATTCTTTTGACGTTGTTGTGATTTTAATTTCCAGCTTCCTCCGCAGCCCCTGTATGCGTGTAAGTAATGAAGTGTTTGTTCTTCACCCATAGACTTTTAAAGGTCATCGGCGAAATCAATAATCGACTATCATCCTGAAATCCGTCTTGATAATCGAATATATATCGAACCATCCGATGATGATGAGTCGACGTAAATCCCGCACATCAACTACCGATGACCATTAAAGTCTAAGGGATAGGAACAACATCTTCCTTCTTACACCCAAACAGTAGAGAAGAATTCTTGAATTAACATCCACAACAGGAAACAGATAAGGAGGCTACAACTTAGGCAAGACAATAGTGTAATAAAAATTCACCGAAAAAAAATTAATACTCTAAAAAATTCATATGATCAAAGGTGCTTAAACCGATACATGAGGACAGCGTGAGCCACAACAGGTACAACGGTAAGCAGCTCTGCTAAGGGCCCCTTTCACACAAAAACAAGACTCCAGTATTGTGAAACTGCACGATGGCACTGGCTAGGATACCCCAATCACTTTATTAATAAAAAAAAAAAATTTAAAACGCAGGGACCTTATCTCATCACATATTTTTGTTTGGAAGCAGACCCGTCCGCAGACCGGAAACTCGGAGTTCAGCTGGCAGTGCTTAGGGGTCTGCTCCATCAAGGTCGACGATGTCTGTCTCAAATTCCAGCATTCTACAGTCAATTTGAGTGGGTGGAAGAAATGTGAACGAAATAGCTTCACTTTTGATTGTGAATGTGGAATCAATAGGTAGGCCCACCCAGTAACTGCAGTTTCCCTTTGAAGCCTTGAAGAATGGGCAAAAATGATTGCTTTATTTCATTAAGACCTTTTCTATTGTTTATTATTATTATTATTATTATTATTATTATTAATTTTAGAGCGCCATTGATTCCAGGGAGGTGTACATTCAAGAGGGTTACAAAATAACATAAGTCATGAACAAGTTCAATGCTGACAGTAAGTTACGATCAACTTCTGGCACAGAGGGAAAGAGAATCCTGCCCGAGAAGGGCTTACAAACTACATGGAAGGGGTAAAGAGAAGAATATTGAGGGGAAGACATGTTTGTGAGGGTGTAGTGAGAGAAGGGGTACTATAGTTTAAAGAGAGTCTGATGTGTTGGGGAAGTGAGTTCCAGAGTGTGGGGGAAGCACGGGAGAAGTCTTGGAGACGGTTTATTGAGGAAGAAATGATAATGGTAGAGTTAGCTAGAAAAGTCCTTTGAGGAGTCGGAGATTGCGTGTGGGGAGTCTCTGGGAGATTAAGGCAGAGATGTATTAAAGGGGAGAGTTTATGGAGACCTTTGTAGGTCATGGTTAGCAACTTAAGGTTGGTTGGGGGGGGGGAGTATTTAGGTGTGGTGTGGATAGGTTTTTGGGTGGGGTTTTGGTTGGGGGTTGATTTTGTGTTTTTTTCTTTGTTATTTTTTTTTTTGTTTTTTTTTTATTTTTTTGTAATGTATTTTTTTTTTTTATTTGTTATTTTCTTATTTAATATATTTTTATTCTTTGTTTTTTTTTTTTTTATATATTTATTATTTATAGTTTTTATTTTTTTTTTAATAATTTTTTTTTTTTATTTTTTTATATTTTATTTTGGGGGGGGTGGGTGGGGGGGGGGGGGGGGGGTGGGGGGGCTGAGGGGGGAAGAAACAGTGGGTTGGGATTGGAAGGGGTGGAGGGGGGGGATAGGGGGGGGGGGGTGGGGGTGGGATATGGAGGGGGGGGGGGGGGGGGGAGCGGGGGCAGCAAGAGATGAGGATAGGATTGAAGGGGGAGCAAAGAGTGCTAGAACGGGGCCACAGAGAATGGATGTTGCAGTAGTCTAGGCGAGAGATGAACGAGGGCGATGGACCAGCATCGGTATGAAACCCCAAAACCGAGCAAGAAGTCCTTGATGGAGCCCACAAGAATGAAAAAGTTCCAGTCATCCCCCGCTACATAGCACCCGTGCCACTAAACTATCCGCCATTCCCTAGTCCCAACACCCATTCCAAATAACATCCGCAAGCCATCCAACAGAAAACCACACCAAAATCCCATAAGGACCCACAGCAAAAACAAACATCCGGGGTCTCTACATGACAAATAATCACATAATAAAATATGGTTACGATTACAATTACAATCGAAGCCCTAATGGTACCCTCATTAATAAAAATACCCCGGCCTTACATACAACTAATCCCCCTAGGACCAAACTCGAGAAGATGTCCAATTTACCAAGGGTTCCGCAACCATGACCCGCCCTCCAATACCCGTCAAACCTGGCCAGATCCCACATCCGATACAAACATCCTGGCAGAAATAAGGGACCTAATAACCCACCGAAAAAGTATGACCTTGACAATGACTAACCATGTCCTGTAGCCGCACATGTGGCAATACCCTCGAAACCATTGGGAAAACCTTCATTATCCACAGAATAAAAAATGTCCGTGAATAAAGTAGTCTAAGAACCACCATATTTAAGTTGACGCAGGTACAAAGACACTATTAACCTTTACCCTGATACCACAACAAGACCTCCACAAGGACCTTCAGGTGACCCACAGATAAAAAAGTCCGTGGGAAAAATATTCCTGTTAGACCCACGCGGATATTTAGTAGTATGAACTGTACATGTACGACTATCGCCTTTCCTGACTGCATCGATTTGGGACCCATATAAATCTGCCTGTCACCAACAGATTAGCAAGTGCACGGAGGCATTCGCTAATTTATGAAGCCACGCAAAATAGAATTAACAGGAACAAATTGACTATGTGCCAGTCCTGACCACACGGGAGCTTTTACCCTAAAACACCAGCATGACCGCCACATAACCAGAATAGCCCTCAATCCCTATACAAATCCTTTCCTACAAAACCTATCCCATTCCCAAGTCACGAACACCACCCCACACCATGACCCGTCCCTAGCTCTCACACCTACACTTGCTCCCCCCCCCCCCCCCCCAGACCCCAAATTGCCCAACACAACCCAATAACGCAAAAATGGAAAAAACACAATAAGCAAAACAACTAGTTTTTTCCAATACTTGCTCTGCTTGAGCTACTTATCATACTATGGGTGACATTGTTTCAACATGACATTAATTTTAAGCAAAACGAAAACATGATGTCCCCAGTAGGTCAACTATGCCTGATCTGGAAAATCCTGCATTATACATTATACATTATAAGTGGTTTTAATTAAATTACTGATCAATGCGGGTGTTTGTGCGTGCTGTAAACTTTGGATCACGGAGTTACAGCTGGCAGTGCCAGACCACTACATGGTGTGTGGTGAGAGCCAAGTGCTGGCGTCCAACAACCTATTTAACACACAGTTCATCTAGCAGGCCCGGACCTTACAGTGGGGTCCGGGTTAGAGCCCGGGCTGGCGTCCATCATCTATTAACATGGCAAAAATGCCGCTAGTATGTATTCAGCAACCGAAAACAGTCATGCAGAAGCAGAGTGGCAGAAGCGAAGTGTGAGCCAAAGGGGACCTCCAGCCTTCCACAGTAACACAGTCAATACCTGGTTATCGCTTGAGAAATTCCTGGCCCTACTTTCTCTACGATAGCGCTTGCCCCTCCATATTAATTGTGGACCCAATTGATCTTCACTTTGTGGAAAAAACGCTGGTGCTGATTGCTTCCAGTTCCACCCATGTGGCCCTTTTTCTGGCTTTCATTCATTTTTCTCGATTTACTCAACGTGCTGGAGGAAAATTTTCACTTTTCTTGGGGTGTGCAATCGTTCTACATACTACAATGTCCCTCTGGAATAACCACATCTGTTCAATGATCTTCCCTGTACTGTCCCTTTGTACAATTCAGAGTAATATTTGTAAATCAGCTAATTTGTACAATGCAATTTTTTTTAGTAGTTTAATTCTAGAAAACAACATTTTTAAAATAGGATGGAATTCCACCAACGACTTTTTTTTTATCTTTTTTTTAATTGTTACTAAATGGCTGTCCCAACTTTTCCACCCCAAAAGGGATTGCTAGCTATGTTAAAGAGCTTTCAAAAACAAGTCATTTTGGTAATATGTGTCCATCAACATTATCTTTTACCTATTCCTGTTTTTTTGTTGACACCACCATAGCCCCAAAAAATTTCAAAACATGACCCTTCAGAGCCACTGTTTTACAATTGTGAAGGAATCAATGTCCTGTTAGAAACCACATTTTTAAAATAGACTTGTAGTACAGCTTTTATCACAGCAAATCATGCCCCCCAAAAAAAACAAAACAGACCCTTCCTTCACCACTGTTGACAATTTTGAAGAAAACCAAAGTGTTCTGTTAGAAACCCACATTTTTAAAATAGGAACCTGTAGATAGCTGTATTTCACAGCACCAATGCCCTCAAAAATTAAAACATGACTATATTTTGGTGCCACTGTTGACAATTGAAAGAAACGAATGTCTGTTAGAAGACCACATTTTTAAAATATGACCTGTAGTATAGCTGTATTTCACAGCAACCATCGCCCCCAAAAAATTCAAAACATGACCGTTGAGTGAATTCCACTGTTAACAATTGTGAAGAACAAATTGATCTATTATGAAACCACATTTTTATAATAGACCCCCCTGTAGTATAGCTGTATTTCCACAGGAATCATGAACCAAAACATATAAAAATGACTTCTCTAGTCCACTGTATAAAATTGTGAGGGAGAGATGCCAACTTAGAAACCACATTTCTGTTTCCAAAGGACCTTGATATAAAACTGAATCACACAGAACACATTGACCCTAAAACCATTGACAGAGCCTTAACAAGTGTTTATCAAAGAAGAAGTGATGTAAATGGAATACGAAGTTTTTTTTTGTAATGAAACAGTGTACAATTGGTGTCTTTTACGTTCTAAAACGAAAAAACCAGCAAAATGACCTTTTGGGCTCGAATAAAAATTGCAGTAAGAAATTTATCATTTGAAAACTTTTTTTCAAGGGCCCAATTTCTTTTGGAAGAGAAATTTTTGAAGTAGCCCGGCAACATGGGTGACTTTGACAATTGGGCCACAACATATCAAGACCAAAATGCTGATTCTCTTGATGAAAGTCAAACGATCCACCTATCAGGGGGAAACCCGCATGCGTTTGTTGTAAGGGACCCCTCCGTGTATTAAAAGGTCCGTCAGATAGAAGCGGCTGCTGGGCAAGAAACACCTCTATGGGTGAGACGGGGCTCGGGCCATTCATCCATTTTGGATCCCAGAATTCGTTTGGGGGTCCGGAACATATCCAAAAAAATGGGTGTTGAGACCAGATATTTTGGCACCATGATCTTAAAGGGGGTCTCTGTGTGTCGTATGTGGGGGCCCTGCATTACGGGTGTTGGTGGGTTTGGAAATAAAGATTGACAAAGGCACCCATTAGTTCTGAAAAAATACTTGCTGGCTGCTGCTGCTGCTGCCGCCACGGTTTTGGCACTTAATGTTCAATTGCTGGTTGTTCCACCGTGACTTTGAAGAGCTGAAGCAGACGCAAAGTGTTTCAAATTGAACAAAGAGCCGGTCCCCAATTCCTGCTTTTACTTCAATTTGGGGGGTGGGGAAAGGAAAGTGCTGAGTTTTTGTTTGTAAAGGGGGTCAAGGGGGTGGCCACCCCTAACTGATGTTCATTTTGTGGGCCCTTTAAAGCGAGGATTTTTGGGGGAGGAAATGGGAATCAAGCACTCATGTGAAGATGGGCTTGATTTCCCAAGCCCCTGGGCAAGGGACTGCAAATAATCTTCCTCATCTTCCTCCCCCGCCCAAATCCCGCCCAAACCTCTTTCCAAGGCAGGGACAACGGTAACGTTGGTGTCCAGGAATACCTCATCCTCCTCCTCCGCTTCAACACAGCCCTGACTTGCCTCAGATGATGTACCCTGAGAGATGAGGTGCCGCTTTGCACCAGCCCTGGACCCCGAACCACCGCCTAACGAAGACCAATAAAGTTGTGAAACCATCGGGCCTCAGAGTGTCCAACACTTGTTCCAGAATAATATACCAAAACTTTTGCCGCAAAACATGTCCGCACTGACCATTTTGGTGGTTCTTCAAAATGGAAGGTGGTGCAAGCTCTTTCCCTGCCTCCACTCTCGTGGCTAAACCCCCCCCGAGGTCCGCCCCGTGCTGTCGGGCAGTGTCACTTTGTACTGATAAGGGATCGCGCTGCGGGCCAAAAATTCTGGAGTGGGGAAAGGGTGGAATTCCCAGTGTGTTGCCATTTCAAAAATGAGCGGTTGCGGGGAGGCCAAGTGCGCTTTTTAAACCAGCCGCGGACGAAGCGGGGTGCAACGGGGGTGGAGCTCAGCCCTGAGCCTTCCTCAGCAGGCATCCAGCCCGGGGGTAGCGCTTTATAAATTTCGGACGATGGGTTCAGTGGGGGGGGTTTTGCCGGGCAAGGGATGTGCGCAACCTCCCGATCTTAAGGGGGGCCCCGGGAGTTTTCCCCCCCTTTATCGCACCCCACCTTCCCTGGCCCAAAAGGGTTCTTGTCCCACCACCCCGGGTCTCATTCACAACCATCCACAGTAGTGAGAGCGATTACGTTGATATCATCATGGGTCGAAACGATATCGGCAATTTCAAAAAGATATCCGAAGTCGATAATAGTTTATCCCCGAGCCCATTAAATCTATGGAGAGGAAAACCCCCTTCATTTTACCCCCCAAACGGGATGGAAAGCTGGAATTTAACTTCCACAACTTTCAAAGGGGATAGGGGGCTACATTTGGCAACACACTTATTTTAAAAAACCCACACAAAAAAACCACAGACCATTACTTCCCTGTCTTGCACCACAGATACCCTTAAACCTGCATGACCACAAATTTAAAAAGTCCCAGAATCAGTTGTTTGAACATCTTTTACTTGAACTGGACATTGAATACCCCTGCCCGGGAACGCGATGAGCCCCAAACCTGGACCCAGAAAAAAAAGTGCGGAAAAAAGGGTTTTTCAACCCCCTTTTTAGTGAACTGGGAATTAACTATAACTGTCCTGTACCCAGTATACCTTTAAAAACCTGTTTGCCCCACAGATTAAAAAGTGCGGGGGAAAAGGGGTCTTTCAACCACCTTTTTTGTTAATGGACATTGACTTATGTTCGTACCACGTATGACCATTAAACTGTTGAACCCCCAAATTTAAAAAGTGCAAAAAAGGGTTTTGAACCCCCATTTTTAGTTAATGGAATTGACTTTTTGTGTTGAGCGATTACGTTGGCAACGACAGGTCAGGGTCGAAGTCGACCACACGACAACTTTGTCGATAGCGAGGGTAATTATGTCGTGCCCATTAAAGTCTATGGGAGACAAAAACCTTCATTTTACACCCAAACAGGGCCTGGAACGGAATTAACCCTTCCCGATTTTTTGGGGTATGATACCCCAGCGGGAAGTGATTTCCCGCAAAGGGGGACGATGCATACCCCCCTGGCAAACGGCGGGCTTGGGGGCGAGCCGCGCCGATCGCGGAGGGAACCACGGTAAATTTTACCGCTGCTTCATGCCCCATCCCCGGCCGGAGTGAGCCCGCCCGGGTGAAAAAAAGCATTATTCCCGGGCCCCCTGTCATGGCCGCGTTTAGATGCCGCGGCGGGAGGAGTGAGTCCCTCTCCCAAAGTCGGCGAGGCGGGGGACAGATGCCGCCGCCTCTCCTACCAGACTCCCCGGATGGGGTTGAATGCTGGGGTAGTCTGGTGACGTCCCCCATCCCCACAATGCATTGTGGGCATGGTTCACTATTTTGCCAGGGCGACCTATGCACACAGAAAAGCTGTGCAGATCGCCTCTTCAAACAGCATCAAAAAGTTTGTTTTTCCCAAGTGGGGATTTGCAGTTAAAAAATCCTCAGGGGGGAAAATTTAAAAAAAAAATGTAAAAAGTAAAAAAAAAGTAAAACACAAACAAAAATAAAATTAAAACACATACACTCCCTTTTCCCTTTAAAAACGCCAATCGCCCAAAAAAGATAAAAAAATTAAATAAAGTACCTATTTGGTATCCCGGTGTTTTAACGATCCCCTTAAATTTTTCACGTTAATTAACCCTTAGGGTGAACCGTAAAAAACAAAAAAAAAAAACATCAGAATTGCAATTTTTGTGCATCCTGCGCACTTTAAAATGGAAAAAAAAAGCGATAAAAAAAAATAAATATAAACGGCCAAAAAGTTGTCCCCCCAATTAAAAACGTCGTTTATCCGCAAAAAAAAAGGGTTCTTAACGTCTCTGTATAGAAAAATAAAAAAGTTGGGGCTCTCAAAGACACGAGCATAAAAAATTATTTAACAAATAAAAACACTATTTTTTTTTTTTAAAATGCTTTCCAAAAATTTAAAAAAAAATATTAAATAGGTATCGCCGTAATCTTCGACCCTGAGGAAAGAAAAAGGCAGGATACTGCCGGGGAGTGTGGAAAAAAAAAAAATAAAAAACATCTAGGATTGCTATTTTCTTCACCTGCCTTCCCCAAAAAAGGTTTTTAAAAGATCAAAAAGTTGGGCCCCCCCCCAAAAGATACCCAAAAAACGTCAACATCCCCAAAAAAAAAAGCCCCTAACAGCTCCTCACGAAAAAAAAAAAAAGTTATGGTCTCAGACTTTTTTTGGGGATGCAAAAAAGTGTTTTCCTTTTTGAATAAAAGTGTTTTTTTTTTGTAAAACAGTAAAAACATAAAAAAAAATACAATTGGGGGATCCTTAATGATCGACCGGTGATAATATACTTCAGCTTATCATGGTGACCCCTGTTAAAAATAAAAAATAAAAAACACTACCAGGAAGCGTTTTTTGTTCAAAAGCCCCACAAAAACCCTTTAAAAAAAATGATCAAAAGGGGGCATATTTCCCCCATAAGGGTACTAATAAAAAAGTCAACTCATCCCACAAAACAACCCCTAATCGTCCCGTATAAGAAAACTGAAAACGTATGGGTATCAGAAAAAAGGGGCAAAAATAAAAACGCAATTTTTTTTGAAACCAATTTTATTTTGTAAAAAAATAAAAACAAAAAAAAAATTATAAAATTATATCTTGCAATTGTACCGACCCCATTGTAAAGAAATTATCATTTATACTCACGGCGACGTTGAAAAATTGAAGCCCAAAAAAAAAATGGCGAAAAGGTTTTCCCTCTTTTTCATAGCCCCAAAGCAAAAAAAACAACAATTTGGAACCTGTGCCCCAAAATGCACAATAACCCTAGATGGACTAGAGGCGTGGGTGAATCCAAAAAAGGGGTGATTTTTGGAAGGTTTCCCCGTTCTGGGATTTTTGGGGGCTTTGTAAATGCACATGGCCCCACCAAAAACTCGTTTTCCCAAAAACCCAAATAAAACTCCCTCCCTTATCGCCCTGCCCTGCGCCCCCCAAAAAGCAGTTTACACCACTGTAGGTATTTCCGAATTGGGAAAAAATGGTAAAAAGTTTTGGGGGGTTTTTTTTTTCCAGGGTGCCTTGTAAAAATTAATTTTTGCTAAAAAAATTTCAGATTATTGGAAAAAAATGTTTTTTAAAATTTTTACAGCCCAACGCTAAACATTTTTGTGACACACCTGTGGGGGGCGATAGCTCACTACACCCCTGGGTTATTCCTTAGGGGTTTTTGTTTCCAATTGGGGGTTTTTTAGGGGGGTTTATTAAATTTTTTCACCTTAGGGGTGTCCCAAAATGAAAAAGGCCCCCAAATAAAATCGTAAGAAAAAAGGACCCCCCCGGTCCCGTAGGTGCTCCTCCCATTCTGGGCTGTGGTTTTAGCCAAATAATGCCTAGGGGCCCCCCCAAAGGGGGTATTTGAAAACCAAAGAATCTGGGGGTACAATATTAATTTGAATTTCCCTGATCCTTTCCGTATTCTTGTGAAAAATGCATAAAAAAATTGAAAAATTTCAAAAAAAAAAAGTAAAATTTTGAAAACTTCACTTCCCCTTTTTTAATTAAAAATTCCTAAATGCAGTTATAAACTTTTTAAAGGGGGGTAGCTTTTAGAGAGGGCATTTATGGGGTTTTAACATACGGTCAATCAAAATCACGTTTTGAACTGGGGGCTTCCCTAAAAAATGTTTTGCAAATTTTGTTTAAAATTTTAAAAATTTTACTAAATTTTAAGCCCCTAATGTCGTTAAAAAAAAAAAAAAAAAGGAATTTAAAAAAAATTTGGGCCCAAAATACAGCAGACATATGGGAATGCTATTATAAAAACATTTTGAGTGGAATAAACATTTTTCTTTAACAGAAAATTTTGGTTTAAAAATTTTAAATTTTTTTTTAGATTTTTCACGATTTTTTTATATTTTCACAAAAACAAGCATTTTTTGGGACAAAAAATTTTTTCTATCTTAAGTATAAGTGTCAGAGAAAAAATCTTGAATCCCATGGTTTGGGTTTTTAAAATTCCAAAAATTTTTCTCACATAAAGTGACACTGAAAGATTTTAAAAAGGGGGGTCTGTCAGAGGCCAAACTGGCTCGGGGGTAAAGGGGTTAAAATCCAAACATCAAATGGTACTGCACATCTTAGGCAACAACTTAATTATAAAACCACAGAAAAAAATCACAGACCCTTATAAAACCCGTCTTGCCACAGAGGGGCCCCTTTAAAACCTGCATCACCCCCAAATTAAAAAAATGACAGAAGGCATTATTTAAAACCATCTTTTACTTGAAGGGACATTGAATATCCCTGCCCTGGAACACAGATGACCCCAAACACATGCCCCCCCAAAATTAAAAAAGTCCCCGGAAAAAGGAGTTTTTCAACCACCATTTTAGTTAAATGGACATTACTACCCCCTGCCTGGGCCACAGCATGACCCCCAAACCTGCATCCCCCAAATTAAAAAGTGCTGGAAAAAGGATCTTTAACCCCATTTTAGTTTCACTGGACATTGACTATCCCGGGTCTGGCCACAGCATGAGCCCCAAACCTGCATGACCCCAGTTAAAAAGTGCCGAAAAAGGAGTCTTCAACCACCTTTTTTAGTTTCACTGACTTATACTGTCCCTGTCCCCGGGTAGCGTTGTCCCCCCGTTGATGCGGCCAATTTAGTTTACTTGGAAATCTGGGGGGTTAACGCCCTTTCCCCCCCAATCCCTTTTTCTTGGCATTCTTTTTCTCATTTTACTAACGTCTGGAGGAAAAATTTTCTCTGTACTTTTTTCTCTGTCGTGTCCATACTCCATGTCCTTAATAACCTCATTGGGCAAGTTTTCCCCGTACCTTTTGTACAATTCAAGGAATTTTTTATCACTATTTTGTACACAAGTTTTTTAGTAGTTTTAATTCTAGAAAACACATTTTTAAAATAGGATGGAATCCCCCCGTGTCTTTGTTTCTCTTTTTTTTATTGTATTAAATGGGTTTTTTCCTAAATTTACGGGGATTGTTTCCCTTTTTTAAAGTTCTTGAAAAAAACAAGTCTTTTTTGAAATATGTGTTTTTTTAAATTTCCCAAAACCTATTTCCTTTTTCTGACAGCACCCATCCCCTTGAGCCACTTTTGGACAATTTGTGTGGGAAAAAAATGCTTTTTAGAAAAAAAATTTTTTTTTCAAAAGGGGGAAACCTGTATTAAATAGCTGAATGTCACAGCAAAATCCCCCAAAAAAAATTTCCCAAAACATGACCCAGGGAACCCAATTTTTGGGGAAAATTTTGGTTAAAGGGAAAAAAATGCCCGTTAGAAACAACTTTTTTTTTAAAATTTTAACATTATTATGGGCTGCATTTAAAAGCAAAATCCCCCCAAAAAATTAAAAGCACGACCCTTGACCCTTTTTGGCCCAATTTGTGAAGAAAAAAAATTTTTGTTAAAAAAAAAACCTTTTTTTTTTTTAAAATAGGCCCTTTGTAGTATTCCCTTCATTTCAAAGCCCAGAAAGCCCCAAAAAAAAATTTTAAAAATGACTTTTCAGCCACTATTTAAAAATTTTGTGGGGGAAAAAATGACACTTAGAAGCCACATTTCTTTTCCCAAAAAGGCCCCATAATTTTTAGCTGTATCTACAGCAACTTTACCTCAAAACCATTGACAAGGGCGAAAACTTCTAAAGATAAAGGGGAGTAAATGGTTTCGGGTTGTCATGAAACCTTTTCTGTCCCTTTTTCCGTCTCCCCACAGCCAAAAAACCGCAAAATGAACTGTTGGGAAAAAGACTAAAAATTGCAGTAAAAAAATGATCAATTTTAAAAAAAAATTTTTCAAAAAGGGGGACCCCTTTTGTTTGAAAAAGGAATGTGAAATTGACCGGGAAAATAATCGGGTTACCCGGGGGAATTTGGGGGGGCAAAACATCAGAGATCCATGGGCCCGATTCATCTTGATGAAATTTAAACGATCCACAATTTTCTTTGGAAAACCGGATTTCGTTTGTCGTAATTTACTCCTCCAGGGTGTGTAAGGGCCGCCAAAATTTTGACGTGGGGTGGGTGGGCAGGACAAAAACCTCTATGGCGTGGCGAGCGAGTTGGGGCCCCTTCGTCCAATTTTTGGATACCCAGAAGTTATTGGGTCCAGATCAATCCAATAATCATCGGTGTTGAGACGCAGATCGTCGTGCACAAAGGATTCTTAGCTGGTCTCTGTGTGTTGGATGTGTGCCCTGCATTGCATGCGTTGGTGAGGTGGTAAATAAAAGTTGCCCCAGAGGTCAATCAACCCATTAGGCTTCTGCCACCTTGCCTGATGTGTTGCTGCCCTACGGATATTTGGCACTTACTGCTGTCCGTCGCTGATGTTGTTCCACCGTGTCTTTTGGGGAAACGTGAAGCAGAAGCACTGATGTCTCCAATTGATCAATCAGCAAGGTCTCCATTTCTGCATTTTCTCTCTATTTGGGTGGGTGGAAGGAAGGTACGTAGCTGAGTTTTGTTTTGTACGGGGATCCAGGAGGGTTGGGCCACCAGTAACTGTTGATTCATTTTGATGGGCCTTTTAAGCGAGGATCATGTTGGAGGTAATGGAGCATCCAAGCAATCATGTGAGAGATGGAGCCTTGATTTCCCAAGCCTCCTGGGTCGTGGGGCACTAGCAAAAACTGAATCTTCTTTTCATATTCCTCCTCGCCTCAGAATTCGCGCCAACTTCTTTCAAGGCAGGGACGTCCGGTAACGTTCTGTGTCTAGCGGAATACCTCCTCCTCCGCTGCCCTCCGGCACAGCTTAACACAGCTGTCTTGCCTGAGATGATGCACCTGGAGAGCTGATGGCCACCTTTGCCACTAGCCCTGGGACCAGAAAAAAACCATTGCCTAATGAAGACGATATGAATTGTGAATACTGTTCGTGGCCTTGTGGATTTGACGGAGAGTAAGGCTCAGTGTGTTCGCTCTGTGGGTCAGTCTTCCTCCTCCGTCGATGGCGGGACCTGTTGTTTCAGGAGTGGTCCAACGATCGTTCAGGAACTTAAAGATCACACAATGCTCATTGCTGGGACAAGGGACATGTCCGCACTGACCATTTTTGGTGGCTTCTTCAAAACTGGCCAAGGATGGTGCAGAGCTCTTTCAAACTGCCTCCACTCTCTGTGGTCAACACACCCGAGGTCGCACTTGCTGTTTTGTCAGGCCACTGTGAGTTCACTTCGTTATGGCGTTAATGGCATTGCGCTGCTTCCACAAATCGCTCGGAGCATGTGGAGGGTTGGAATTCCAGGGGTTTGCCCATGTCACAATGAGACGGTTGACGGGGAGGCCGAGCTGACGGCTGCACGCAGCAGGCGGGACGATAGCAGGGTGCGAACGGCGGGATACAGTGCAAACTTTAGGGACTCGTGCACTTCCTTAGCAGGCGGCAGCTCCCAGGACCCGGGTAGCTCTTTAGAAATTTCTGGACGACAAGGTTCATGACATGTGCCAGGCAAGGGATGTGCTCCAGCTACCGATCTTAAGGGCGGCCAGCAGATTTCGCCCGTTATCGCACACCACCTTGCCTGGCACAAGGTTCTTGTCACCCAGCCAGCGCTCGGTCTCGTTGCGGAGAGCCGTCCACAGCTCCTGACCTGTCTTGACGGTCTCCAAGGACAGATTAATTTCAAACGGCTGGTTTCTCTGGGCACGTGATGCCACCAGAGGACCTTGGGGGAAAGAGAACTGCACCATCCCTGCGGTTTTGAAGAGCGGGCGCCGAGCCTGAGAGCCACCATCACCCCAGAGACATCCACCCAGCTCATCCAGTGAGCTGTCACAGAGATATAGCGGCCTTGGCCGTGCTTATAGTCATGTGTCGGTGGTCAGATGGACTTTTCTGACCACAGATGCAGACAACGCGCTTGAAATTTTAGATGACACGTGGCTGGCCAGGGCAGGGACGGCTTTTCTGGCAAAGAAATGCCTGCTCGGCATCTGGTATTGGGGGCAGGCAAGGGCCATGACGTGGCGGAACCCATCTGTGTCCACCAGACGGAAAGGCAACATTTCCAAGGCCAAAAGCCTGGCAATGCCGACATTCAGGCTTTTGGCTTTGGGATGGTTTGGGTTAAAGTGTTTCTTCTGCTCCCAAACCTGGAAGACAGAAGGCTGGCTGCTAGACTGGCCGCTGTACGGCGTGCAGGTCGTCAAACTGGCGGAAGGAGAAGGGGTAGGATGGGTCTTTGGTGGTGCTGGTGGTACTCGGGCGACGGTGGAGGCTGAAGCGGAGGCTGATCCCTGATCATGACTCTGAGAGACATGGGCAGCTGAGGAACGCTTGGTGGTGGCGGAGGAGGAGGAGGCGGAGACAGAGGGTGTGACAGTGGTTGGAGGCCCGGCGTCGGTCTGGCCTTTTTGGCCAAGTGTTGCCTCCATTTCAACTCATGCATTCGCTGCATGTGACTAGACATGTTGGTGGTGGTTAACCACCTAAGTTTCTTGCCTCTACTTATGCGTTTACGGCAAAGGCGGCATATGACATCGCTGGGTGAATCAGAGGCTTGCTCAAAGAAAGCCCAGGCTTGAGAGGTCCTGGACCTTTTTGACGGCGATAAGCGAGGAGCGGGGTTTGCGCTGACCGTGGCTGGCGGAATCATATCAGCGGACTTCTGCGACCGCCCTCTCCCTTTTTGAGGCGGAACCGTACTGACACTACCCCATTGTCTTCATCCTCGTCCAGTGATGAAGCACTCGCAAGCAAATTTGTGAAAAGACCACGTTGGATCCGCAATGTCGTCATATTTATCATCAACACAGGTGACTTCGTCGTCCTGACATTCTGCATCAAGGAGTGCGGGCTACAAGCAAGAGGGACTGCAGGCGTTGCCCACGCGGGATTTTTGCCATTGACGGCTTCCTTCCCTCCTCTATGGCAAGTAAAAGGGCGTCAAAAAAGAAAAAA
>JAODAL010034071.1:0-44753 GCA_025379985.1 Phyllomedusa bahiana | reverse complement strand
TCGGGTAGGCCGCTCTCCAGCGTTAGGGAAAGCAGGGACCATTCCTGCCCCTTTCCCCTGCAGCCGGCAACGCGCGCAGCTGTTTTAACCCTGCGCGGGGATTAAAACGGTCGGTGACCCCGTGCCGGTCAGGGCCCGGCATCATTTACCCCATACGGCCCGGGGGTCCCGCGGGCCGACCGGCGGTTGGGGACCCCTGCCTTAGAGCATCCACAAACCTGATATGGCGCCTAATTAAAATTGTATTGAAAATGAGACCCCAGAGTCCGATAGGTGCTCCTCTTACTCTGAGGCTTGTGGTTGAGCCAAATAGCGCACTAGGGCCACATATGGGATATCTCTGAAAAAGGCAGAATCTGGGGAATCAATATTAAGTTGCATTTACCTGGTCACATCATGTGATATTCCAGTGAATAATGGATAAAAATTAAAATTCTGCAAAAAAAAAAAGGGAAATTTTCAAATTTTACCTCCAGTTTGCTTTAATTTCTGTGAAAAACCTAATGGGTTAATAAACTTCCTAAACACTGTTGTAAATACTTTAAGGGGTGTAGTTTCTTAGATGGAGTCATTTATGGGGGTATCTAACATGCAGGCCAATCAAAGTCACGTCAGAACTGGACTGGTCCCTAAAAAAATGTATATTGCAAATTTTCTTGACAATGTGAGAAATGACTACTACATTTTTAAGCCTCCTAATGTCGTAAAAAAATAAAGAAATTTAAAAAATTATTCCAACCTACAGTGGACATATGGTAGATGCAAGTTATAAACTATTTTGTGGTGAATAACAATCTGTCTTTCACGCAGAAATGATAGAACTTTGAAAATGTCAAATTTTTCCAAATTTTCATGAAATTTTGATATTTTTCACAAACAAACAAGGATTGTATGGACCAAAATTTCTTACTAACTTAAAGCACGTGTTACGAGAAAACAATCTCTGAATCACATAGATAGGTAAAAGTGTCAAAAAGTTATTCTCACATAAAGTGACACATGACAGATTTCAAAAATATGGCTGTGTCAGGAAGGCCAAAACTGGCTGGGTCCTTAAAGGGTTAAATGAAACACTAGGATTTTTCTAATTAGAAAATAGTGTAAGCATTATTATTATTTTTTTTTTTTAATTTAGGAAAGAATGTGTTGATGCCAATACGGACAATATTGAGTACACGGCGGCGCAATCCCACTACATAGCCAGTGAGGGTTAGCTGCTAATTGCAGCTAACACCTGCCAGTGACAGCGTGGGATGGTTCGGCGCCATCCTCCACTGTTTACACAGTAAAAACACTTTTATTCAAAAAGGAAAACACATGTTTGCATCACCATAGTCTGAGAGCCATCACTTTTTATTTTTCTGTATACGGAGTTTTTTGTTTTTTCATTTTTTGGAAGACAGGGTGAAGAAAATACTGAAATCCTAGCAGTGTTTTTTATTTTTAACAGCACTCACTGTGCAGTGTATGTGTCAAGTTAGTTTTACTTTGTAGGTCGATACGATACCAATTTATATAGTTTTTTTTTATGTCGAAGCACTTTAAAATAAAAAGGTGTTTTTATTGTGCAAAACAATATTTATGCATTACTAGCTTCTAAAAGCCATAACGTTTTTATTTTTCCATTTACAGAGCTATGTTTTTAGCTTTTTTAGTGAGATGAACTGACGTTTTAATTGGTACCACTTTGGCATCTGTATGACTTTATATGACTTTTTGATCTATTTTTATTCCATTTTATGTGCTGTGGGATAAATAAAAATCGCAAAGTTTTTTTTTATGACATTTCCCAGGTGGGTTAATTAACGTGACAGATTTAAGGGGTCATGACACATGCGGCGATACCAAATATATGTACTTTATTTTTTACCTTTTTTGGGGTGATTGGCGTTTGTAAAAGGAAAAAGGGCAGTGTACGTGTTTTTATTTTATTTTTTGTGTTTTACTTTTTCCTTTTTTTTTTCTTTACCCTTTTCCATATGGGACTTGTAGCAGTGATCTTCAGATCACTGATACAATAGAGAGCAGTACACAGCAGAACTGCTATGTACTGGTCTCTATGAAAACTGCCAATCACTTTGCCGGCCATGCCCACAATGCATGTCTGAGCACAGTGACGTCACACAAAGCTTTTGTAAAGCTCCCAGGTAAGGTGAGCAGACAGCAGAAGCTATCGTACCGCATCTGCTTCTGTGGAGGACAGAAGAAGCTCTCTCTTTCTGTGTTTACCTTAGCTGCCGAGCGATAGATCGCGGCAGTGAAGGGGTTAATAAACCGCGGCCGGAGCTGCCTCGGCCGTGGATGGTGCAGCATGGGGCCAGCATGTGGGCCCTGACCAATGTCAGGAAGGGGTTAAACAAAAAAGCATTAAAAATGATCAATATACATGTATATTAATGAAAATATTAATTACCTCTGAGATTAGTGCTGAAATATTGATTGACTTCTGTATGGTACTGTGGCCTAAAGTTCCATGCTCACTTTCACCCTCACTTTCAGAATGAGCCAGTTTGGGTTAAAATTTCACCAGCTAAAATTAACCCCTCCCAACATATCGATACAAAAACTAGTCAAAATACAGACCTTCACATATTAATCCAGAGCGTATTTGCGGTGCATAAATGTGTCTAATTATGCTCCACAAAGTGTGGAGTGTATTTAGAGGCATTTATGCACCAAAAATACGATCCACCATTGTTTCCTATGGGGATTTTACACGTGACAAATGCCTCAAGGCACTTAAATTGAAGCGAAAAAATGTGTCCGAAAAAAACCTGTTGCAAATACAATCGTAAAATACGCATTGTCTAAGTGAAGGAGCGTATTTTACATTAAAATCAGTGAGCGAAGCTTATTTTGGGCCATATTCCAGCGTGTAAAACACCATAGAATACAGCCCAAAAAAACCCTTATAGCTTTTTAAAATATTTTTATTGATTTCAAATGTACCCTTTTGGGGGAAGACATACAGAATCTTACAAAAGTGAGTACACATTGTAATGCAGAGGTGGATTCGCTGGACCACCGCAAGCGATGATAGTTAAGCCACGCCAGGGAGCGGAGTCTAAGTAGCCCCCGGTGTTCACCAGAGCCCGCCGCAAAGCGGGATGGACGTGCTGCGGCGTGAGGCTACCAGGTCGCTACCCTTGACGTGACTTGCTAGCGGCGGTGACCAGGGTAATGCGTGGTACAGAATCGAGATCCGGAGACGTAGTCGGGGACAGGCAGGCGGTCAGGACGGGCGGCAGAGGTTTGTGGTCAGAGACGGGTAGACGGTCAGGGCAGGCGGCAAACAGGCCAGGTCAGGAAACGTAAGCAAGCGGACTGGTACATGGGAAGACAAACACATAGGCACTCCAAACACATATCAACGAACTGGCAGCGAGTGTTGGAGGCGTGCACAACAAATAGAGTCAGCGGCCGGCGACGGCCAATTACCGGCGCGCTAACCCTTTAAATCCAGACCAGCCGTCGCGCGCACGCACTAAGCAGCAGGTACGCGCGCGGCGGCTGTCAGAGCCAGACGGAGGAAGCACATTAGCAGGGACTGGTGAGTACGGGGTTTCCTGGGCTAGGGCAGAAGGATCACGGCTGCGGGCAGCAGCGGCACCCGTGCCAGACCCCGTAAGAGCAGGGGGACGGCCGTGGGGAGCTGCGGCGCTGAGCATCATGAGACACATATCACATTTTTTGTAAATATTGTATTATATCTTTTCACGGGACAACACTGAAGAAATTATGCTTTGATACAATGTTAAGTAGTCAGTGTACAGTTTGTATAACAATGTGTGCCCTCAAAATGACTCAACACACAGCCAACAGTGTCTAAACTGCTGACAACAGAAGTGAGTACAATCCTAAGTAAAAATGGGCAAGTGTTGCCCAAAGTGTTAATATTTTGTGTGGCCTCAATTATTTTCCAGTACTTCATTAAAGGGGTTGTCTCACTACATTGATTCATCTTACCTCAGTCCTGTTTTCTTAGTTTCACTTTGAATTCAGGGGAGTGTTTACTGGCTTCCACTAGACTGCAGTAGAAGCCAGGTCTGTAGCTATAACAACCAGTGCTGGCAGCCTATCAGGAGAGATCAAACAGGTCTGTAGCTATAGCGACCTGAAGAGCTGATGCAGACCATACAAGAGGGGATATTTAGGTATAGGTAGGACATTTTTAATGGACACATATTGCAAAATGACTTGTTTAAGATCATTAACATTAAAAAGCAATAATTGTAGTGAGACAACCCCTTTAACTTTCTTTGGGCATGGAGTTTACTAGAGCTTCACAGGTTGCCACTGAAATCCTCTTCAACTCCTCCATGACGACATCACGGAGCTGGTGGATGTTAGAGACCTTGCCCTTCTCCACCGTCCATTTAAGGAGGTCCTACAGATATTCAATAGGGTTTAGGTCTAGTCACGGGGCTGTGGATTTGGAGTCGATGCTTTTTTTTGCAAGAGTCAGAGTCGTTATAAAATGGACCGATTCCGACTCACAATATATATAATTATTTTGTCCAGTTAGTTCGATGCAGTGCCAAGAGCAAGATGAATTGAGTCCGGCCAGTGCTGCTGTTCCCATATCTTCAGCCTTATCACATGAGGAGTGTAATTGATGACATGGAACAGGCAAAGCAGAATAGATTCCGCTCCCATAGCAAACAGATTGACCAGATTTCAGCAAAATTTTTCACTTGCTTTCAAAGAAGTAGAAGAGTTCAACCATTCATCAAAACTGACTGTTATACCCTGAGATTGTTAGAGATGTTGCCATTGTGGTCACTGCTTTGCCCCAAGCCCAAGTTAGTGTAGAGAGGCTGTTTGTCACGGATGCTCCTGCGACCCTCGTCCCGGGTCGCAGGCGCATCCGTGCCCCTCTCCCAGCGGCGCTCCTGCTGCAGGCTCTTACCCGGCCACGCAAAATATCAGAGTCAACAAGTTGGCTCATCACAAGTTCTATCAGTTCTAATGTGACAGACACAGTAGTTGGGGTGACTAGTATGCTTCGTAAGAGTGAGATTAGACGTCCATGCAAGCACTATGCAACACGTATTACACAGGTCTGGAATGATGGCCTGAAAAAAGGTGAAGAAGCCGTGACTTCAATCTCATTATAAGAAAAATTGGCTTGTGTTTGCAAAAAAATACAAAAAATGGAAGATTGAAAACAGGTGATTTGGAGCGATGAGATGAAAATCAATAGACCAGGCTCTGCTAGGTGCAAATGGGTTTGGAAGAATGGAGCTAACGGATCAAGAAATTGAAGAAACTGTCAAGTTCGGTGAAAGAAGCCAGATTATATGAAGTGGTTTTACAGCCAAAGCTGTTGGATACTTAACCAGGATCAATGTTGATCTCAATGCTGAACTATATGTGAGTGTCCTACAACATGAGTTAATTCATACACTTGAGTACTATTGGTATGAAAAGGACAACATAGTATTCCAGCAGGACAATGACCCAAAGCATATGTCAAGGTTGGAGAAGGAATGGTTCAATGACAATCAAGTAGAGTTGCTGTATTGGCCTCCACAGTCCCCAGACCTCAACCCAATTGAACACTTGTGGGTAGAGTTGAAGAAAAAGCTGTATTCGTCTCCAAGTCCAGTATGCACCAACATTGGGAATGTGTAGAAGAGACCTGGGATCAGATTTTGGTCAAGATATATGCTTGAATCTGATCCAGAGCAGTTTAGCGCTAATCGTGCACTTGTACGCAAATTATTTTACACATTATTTCATAGTAACTGCCTCCTGTTGTCAGTGGTGGCAAAACCGCCATATGTAATCCATATAGTCAGAAACAACACTTGGTTTTGCACATCAAAAAACTTTGTTTGAAAAAACAAATGCACACTGGTGTAGCAGCAATACATATAGACATTTAAATTAAAATAACAGTGGCACACTATGGACTAAGGAAACCAACAAAAAAGGACATAGGAAATTTGGAAAAAGCATTACTGCTAACTAGGATACATGAAAAAATTTGAGGTTCTTAGTTCACACTTTTGGCCAAAAATGCTTAAGCCCACCTCTGCAACTTCACCGGGACCTCAGTACAGGTGGGTCCTACGCTATTGTTACCCCTCTATTGGGTCCTGTTCAGACCTGCATACTTTAGGGAGCGAAGATACCTGCTTCAAAGAACACTGCACTAATTTAAAACTTGTGGAAGTGTTTGGGGTGCAAAAAACAAAATGGAGGCAGCCACTCCTCCCTACATATAGTCAGAAACAACACTTGGTTTTGCACAAACCTCAAATTTTTTCATGTATCCTAGTTAGCAGTAATGCTTTTTCCAAATTTTTTTTATGTCCTTTTTGATAGTTTCCTTAGTGCATAGTGTGCCACTGTTATTTGAATTTGAATGTCTATATGTATTGCTGCCACACCAGTGTGCATTTGTTTTTTCAAACAAAGTTTTTTGATGTGCAAAACCAAGTGTTGTTTCTGACTATATGTAGGGAGGAGTGGCTGCCTCCATTTTGGTTTTTGCACCCCACCCACTTCCTCAGGTTTTAGATAAGTGCAGTGTGCTTTGAAGCAGGTATCTTCGCTCCCTGAAGTATGCAGGTCTGAACAGGACCCAATAGAGAGGTAACAATAGCGTAGGACCCACCTGTACTGAGGTCCCGGTGAAGTTGCGGAGGTGGGCTTAAGCATTTTTGGCCAAAAGTGTGAACTAAGAACCTCAAATTTTTTCATGTATCCTAGTTAGCAGTAATGCTTTTTCAAAAAATTTTTATGTCCTTTTTGATAGTTTCCTTATTCCATAGTGTGCCACTGTTATTTGAATTTGAATGTCTATATGTAATCCATATAACTTTTTAATACTTCTATTTCACTCAGTGCGTCTCAGTTTGGCGCTAATCGTGCATTTGTACGATAGTTTGTTGAAAACTATCAATTGCTAGTCCTACTGGGCAGTTGTAAATCTCAGGGACTGAAGGAAGAACATTGTTGATTTTGTGTTACGGTTCTTTCACCAGACCGCATTTCACAGATATTTGATAGAAACAATTCTGTTTCTAATCCTAGTTGGCTATTGAAAATTAGAGGGATTTACGAATAGCTGTGATTTGCCGTCTTTCAATAAGAGACTGTCAAAAACTCTTCCATACCTTTTTACATTTTTATATTTCTGAACATGGAGCGAACTGCAGGTTGTAAGTGTCACCAGCTGGCTACCGCGGGAGAGCAATGATGAAGTCACAGGTTGAGATTCAGAATCACTCTGGGAGCAAAGCCCCCCCAGGTCTTTATTTTATAGACAAATTGTTACATGATATGAAAAGGGTTAAATGACAAGCCCACCCTAACCAATGGAAATACAATATGGGCGTGAATAATCATTGGTGGACATTAATATTCATACTACTTACTGGGCAGTGTCCAAGATTAATTAAACTTCAAACAAAATACATAAATCCTTTATGTGTGTCAAACTAAAGAGAAACATCTCATTACTTTGTAGGTGCCCAAACGGTATCAAGGATATTCAAGCTCAACTTCCAATTATAATTGTCCATCATAATTGGACACCTGCATTTATCTCAAAACATTACATGAGAACAGAAACTTTTCCACTAGTGTGTCCTTCGCACCCTGGCACCTCCAAAGCAATTCTTGGCTAAGTTTCAGTATGAAAACATCTCTAGGGTACTGAAAAGAAAGAGACAAAGAACAAAGAATTAAAGACAAAATGGAGTCAGTTCGGGCCTAGAAAGCAGGGCTATATTTACTTTAACAATTCCCCCATTTTTTTTTTCTTTATTTTTTTTTTTTGCACAGCATTCCTTAACTACATTTATCCCCGCGGCGAGGGGATAGGGCGAACCATTCGCTAACGAAAACTGCTTGAAATCATGAGATTACCACAATAAATACAATCTTTGGATAGTCTCTGTTTGTGGCTTGAAACATCTATGGCATCGGGCGGTTCCCTTTTATCCGGGAGACGCTGTTTACCAATGCAGACTTGCACATAGGACTGTCTCAGCAGATGTAGACTTGCAGTCCTGCAGGTGAAGCCCTGTGGTAGCCTTGACATAAGTTGTCTGGGGAATTGAAGTAACTAGCTTTACTTCCTCAGTGATCAATAAATTTTTAATTTCTGATGAAAAGGACATTTCAGAATTAATAATCTTTTCACATGAAACAAAATAAGTAATTCAGCCAGAACATCATATAACATCCATAGTATTCTCTTTAAATCTATATAATAACAACATGCAGGTCCTCCTACTGAACACTTACTTCATATACTTTGTATGCTATTGTCTTTTATACCTCTCATGTGAATCAAAATCTGCCATCTTGGCCTTATTGGACCACACAATAGGAGGAATATAAATATATTTGTTTAGTCTTTAAAGAACTCACTCAACAAATGAGTACACATAACCTCCCGCATTAGTTCCATGAGGGTGATATTCAGACACAGTATAAATTTTCCTTCTATAGGAGACAATGTACATAACCAATAATCAATAAGGTAAATAACTTAAAACTTAATTTCATAATAGTTGATAACCCACTATTCCAACATCTCTTGAAAAAAATAATTAATCAACCACTACGAAACCTTAATGTCTCTAAAGATCTGACAACCAGCATCAATATGAATCGTCAATGTGTTATATTGATAACTTATCTCAACATTTGGAGGTCCTCTGGTGGTGAGATGTTTTCATCTGGTGGTTCTTTCCCTTCCACCTTGACAGACATTGGAGTAGTTGTCATATCTGGTACAGGCCTCCAAATTAGACATTCAATTCCGTTAAAGCAGTTTGCAGGATTTAACCATGGAACAAAATAAGAAGAAATCATTATCAGTCAGTCATGCATGAACTTTACTCCATTTTTCCCATGTATCGTCGTCCTATTTCTTTTTCATGTATCTCATTATTAATCTTTAAGTTGGAGACTAAATTCTCCAGATACAGTCTTAAAATGAAAAGAATATATATACAAAGTTTATGTTGCAGAAAGCTCTAGCTATTGGAGAAAGTCTTTATCAAATGGGCCAAACAACAGCTCTTCAGTAGATTCTCTTTCTGTTTACAACGTTCCAGGTACAGAGCTACTGGCAAACAATTAACCCAGGACTTTCCTGTATCCTCTGTTACCTCATGTGCTCCATACCAGCACTTCACCTCTGAGAACAGCCTCCTTACTGCTGTCTTTACAGTTGCTTTGGAACTTGGCCATGTTTCTGAAAATCCTGAAAAGAGATCCATACAAAAACAGGTTCCTACTCTGGGTGGGCACATGAAATATATCTACAGTCCCTGAAACTGCCAGAATGACACAGTAGCTCCGGGCTGTACTTCTGAGGCACATTGACACCTGGTTCATGGAAGGAACAAATCTAACATTGAAAGGGAGTTTGGACCAAGATAGTATGACATGGAAAGTCAGACAGTGTTCAGACTGGTACAAAGAAACCCACAATTCAGGCACCAAACCATGGTCAGAAGCAGAGTCCCCACCGTTCTTTATGGACAGAGAACTGCGCTTAGGCCCAAACAGGCACAGTCATTACAGGCAGGTGGGTTAAAACTCTGTGGCAAAACAGTACTGATTTACCATTCACACCATTGCCCCCACAGTGCTGCGAGTGGGGCTAAATGGATCATCATGGATCCACATTTTAAACATTTTAAACACCACACACACCACACACACACACACACACACACACACACACACACACACACACACCACACACACACACACACACACACACACACACACACACGTTGTCTCCCTGTACTTCCCACTCAACTTAATTCTATCTTAGGCATTTCTGCTGTTCTTTACAGGTCTGACAGGGGCTTCAAATTTGCTGTAGCTGCAGCATCTTCATATACATTTTCTCTAGCTTCCCTTGCTTTAAGTCCATACAGGACTCTAAATATTTCTCTAATGGTCTCAGCATTTTAATGGGCTTACCTGCTGATCCCACAAAGTTTCTGCTCCTTTCCAAATCAGCCAGTACTCATAAGTAACCCAGAAGCACACTCGGAGTCCTTCTGCCATGTGACATGTCCAAATGAGTGCCTTTTATCAATCCCCTCCATGGTAGCCACCACATATCCAGTCCATGGATTCCTCTCATGATAGTACCAAGAATCAGGGGCGTTGCTAGGGTCCCAAAACATCCGGGGCCCGGGTCCTTTGTGTTAAGTTTTGCTCAGTAGGGCGGAGTTCACACAGCATTTTTCACGGCCCATTGTGAACTGCAGCATGTATTTTTACAGAAAAAAAAACTGTAGCCAGCGCGTCCCTCTGATATTTATTCTCCCCTGAACGGGTAATCCTAGCTCTCAGTGAGACCTATGAATTACCATAATGTCGGCCCGTATGTCGGGCGTATTGAAGCGCAATTACACGCCGAACTACAGACCGACATTACGTGGTGTGAACATACACAGTGTATTTTTGGGGCATAACTGCTGTAATGCGTCCAAAGTGCGCCCCACAAATACGGTAAAATCATAGCGGTGAGGGCTCTGGTTACTGGTTGTTTTCCCTGGAACACAGAACCCGCCCGTAAAAATAAGTGACAGGCCACTTCTTTCAGGGAGAGAAGTGAAAGTGGATGGGAGGTGGCCGTATAGCGGTGCGCACAGGTACGCTGTGTGAACATACCCTTAGGCCATATTCACATGGTGTACTGCCGCATCTACTCTACAAGCCTCAGTACGCTGTGCATTTTGGAAGTGCGCGCTGTTCAGTGGGGCCGGCTCCATTCACTACAATCATCAGCGCCGCGTAAGCGCCACGAAGAAGTGACCTGTCCCTTCTCTCCGCAGGCATACGATACGATCGTATTGTATGGGAGGAGACAGACATAATTCATAGTTCTCTATGAGAGCTATGAAGTACCATAATTGTGGGGCACATGTTGGGTGTATTGATGTGCAAATACACCGCAAAATGTACCCTGCAGTTACGCCGTGTGAACCTAGCCTTAGCCTGACTGCAGCAGCTAAAAACATAGGCAACCCTGACAAATGACAGGTATAAAAATTCTATTCAAATATCATTCATCATCAGGTTGTAGTTTACATGTGTAAGGGACAAACAGGCAGGATTATGTTTTAGTCATGTGAATGAGGTGATATTGTGATATTTGTGTACATAACAGTACATACACATTTGCAACTACATACACACTATTTCACATACACACAGTACATAACATCATACACTACACGCACATGTATAGACATACACACACATGCATACACATACACGCACATGTATAGACATACCACACAGCATACACAGCACATAAACCATACACACACATGCAACCATACACACTGTATAACACAGCACACATGTATAGACATCACACATGTATACACATAGCACATGTTACACTACACACACTACATACACAACACACATGTACACATACACATACACACACACATGCATACAAATACAACACATGTATAGCAACACACAATGCATACACATACACCATGTATAGACAATACCCACATATCAAAAACACCACATGTATACACATACGCACACTGTATACACACATAAACACACACATGTATAACATACACACACATTGTATCACATACGACACGGTAACACATACACACACATGCATACACATACACACACATGTATAGACACATACACACACATGCATACACATACACACACATGTATAGACATACACACACATGCATACACATACACACATGTATAGACACATACACATATGTATACACATACACACACATGCATACACATACACACACATGTATACACATACACACATGTATACACATACACACACATGCATACACATACACACACATGTATAGACATACACACATGTATAGACATACACACATGTATACACATTCACACACATGTATAGACATACACACACATGTATACACATACACACACATGTATACATATACACACTCATTAGTAGGAGAGTTTTCCAGCACCACCCAATGCAAAGAAGTGTAAAATCAAAAATGCCTTTATTGGTACAAAAATATTAAAAACAGAGCAGCACTGGGAATCAGCAATGGCTGCAAGTATATGCCAAAGACAAAACAAGAAAAGATTACGCTAACGCGTTTCAGGCGTGGTAGCAGTGCCCTTACTCATAGCAGTAACGAAAGAACATAAATGTCTGATTTATATACCACAATATTATGGATGATTATCTAATCAGATGGAATAAGACAAACTTACCGATTGCGTAGCGGTTCCATTGCCAAACAAGCGAGTGGCGTTCCGGAAGCGGAAATGACACGCCACTGACATGCGCACTGACGAAAAATTGCACAGTGTGGGCAAGGGACAGCTTGCGCAATCGCACTGTGAAGGACGGGATGGCTAATACTGGTATGTAAATAAAGTAATGACTGTTGCCTTCCCTGTGAGAATAAACGGTAAAAAATGGTTCTTTTAGGAGAATACAATAAAATAAAAACAAAATAGTACATAATCAACAAAAAATAATAATTGTAAAGTAAAAAATCGATAAGAAAAACATATATTAGAAACGGACATGTAATGACTCTAATAATAACAAAATGTTTCTCGTTTGATATTCATGCCTAAGGGAACAATAGTGTTAATGGTGGTGATCCAGAAGGCCTCACGGTCCCTCAAAAGCCGCTCCACATCACCACCTCTAATAGGATTGACAATTTTTTCAATGGCTTTAATTTTTAAGGAAGAAGTATCACAGTTGTGACTAGTAATGAAATGTTTAGTCAAACCCGATTTATTTCTATTGGAAGTGGTTGTGATATCGTTCAAGTGTTCAAGAAACCTGGTTTTTAATTTTCTAATGGTGCTGCCCACGTAATGTATGTTACATTCTGTACAGGTGGCGAAGTAAATAACATAGTTTGAGTTACAATTTAAAAATTGTTTTATATGGTGTGTTTTAGTACCTGCTGTGTTGGTAAATTCTTTACTAGGCATAGCAAAGCTACATGTGCGGCAAGAACGTAGTCCACACTTGAAAAAACCTTTACATTGTAACCAATTAGAACTACTTGTTTTGACATTGAAGCAATTTGTGGTTAAAGTATTTCCCAAGGTTCTGGCACGACGGGACACTACCCTATATCCCTGTGTGAGAATGGAGTCTAGAATGTCATCTTCCCGTAAAATAGATATATGTTTCAATACTATATTTTTTATACATTGATATTGTTTAGTATAATCTAACACAAGGGTAGGTGTAGATACTGAATGTTCCTTATTTTTTGTTGGAGTTTGTAATAACTTGTACCTATTCTTTTGTTTGACTTGTTGTTGAGCATGGGTTAGTAATTGTTGTGGATAACCTCTATGGGCGAGTCTTGAGCTGATTTTATTTGCTTCTATGTCATAATCTTTATCTTCTGTGCAATAACGTTGTGCTCTTGTGTTTTCGCCCAAAGGAACAGATTTACGAGTAGCC
Organism: Phyllomedusa bahiana; assembly: GCA_025379985.1. Taxonomy (NCBI): domain Eukaryota; kingdom Metazoa; phylum Chordata; class Amphibia; order Anura; family Hylidae; genus Phyllomedusa; species Phyllomedusa bahiana. The sequence continues at coordinate 31,285 of JAODAL010034071.1, read as the reverse complement.
TTGGGATGAAAACTATTGAAGTGAACTATAGTGTTTCCTGCAGTTGGTTTGCGATATGTTTTCGTAATGATAGATTGCATGGGATACCCTATAAGTTCAAGATCCAAAAATTTAATTTGCTGTGGATTGGTTACATATGTGAAAAAAATATTAAAAGGGTTATTATTGAGGTAAGATATGAAGGAGGGTACGGCAGATACATCACCTCCATATAATTAGGAGGTCGTCGATGTATCTGCCGTACCAGTCCAAATGAGAAACAAAAGGATTGTCATGAGTAAAAATATAAAGTTCTTCCCACCAAGATACCGTCAAATTAGCTAGGGAGGGGGAGTACTTAGCCCCCATAGACACCCCTTTAGATTGTAGGTAATAGCTGTTATTAAACATAAAATAGTTGTGCGTCATGAGGAAATTAACTACATCAAGAATATAATTTTGCAATGTAGGAGAATATTGGCTATGGTGACATAAATGATACTGAAGGGCCGCTAGGGCTACTGGATGAGGAATGCTAGTGTAGAGAGATTCTACATCACTAGTGATCCAGCTGTTATCATTATTCCAAACAAAATTAGTGAGAGAATTTAATACATGGCCTGTATCTTGGAGATACCCCGGTACTCTAGTCACTAAAGGTTGAAGTAGGGAATCCACCCACGCACATAGCTGTTCTGAGAAAGAATTAATTCCCGACACTATGGGTCTCATGGGTGGATTAATAGTATCTTTATGGATTTTTGGGACACCATAAAGAATAGGTATGACAGGGTTGTCACGTTTAATGAATTCTGCCTGTTTAGAAGTGAGAGTGCCTAATGTAAGGCCGTCTTCAACTAGTTTAAATAACTCCTGGTTGTATTTAATCGTTGGATTGGTACGTAACTTAAGGTAAGTAGTGGCATCAGACAACAACTTTTCCATGGACATTAGATATTTAACCTTATCCAAGACCACTACTATGCCTCCTTTGTCCGCCATGCAAATTTCTAATGTAGTAGATGACCTTAGATCTTTGACAGCTTTTCTTTGATTGAAATTCAAATTCATCATGGACTCATTGGAATTTTGGCTGTGTAGCTGTCTGAGGTCTCTGTCAACTAAATACTGGAACTTATCCATGGCCGGGGTTCTGGAGTTAACAGGATAGAATTGTGGATTGGAAACTATGAATTGAGCTGACTGTGTAATGTCTGTTTGATTTTGTTGTGATGTGTGAACAGTGTCCAAATCCAATAAATCTAACAATGCCAATTGTTCGTCAAAGTGAAGTCCTTGAAATTGGTTAGCTACCGGTGTGAATATAGGAAAAGAATCTTCTGCTGCATTGTGTTGAAAGAAGTGTCTTTTGACGGTGAGCAGGCAAACAAATTTATTAACGTCCTTAAGAGTAGAAAATAAGTCAAAATTGTCCTGGAATGCAAAATTAAGACCTAATGACAGAACTTGTTCTTGTTCCTTAGATAGCGAGACTGACGATATGTTGAGAACATTGACTGTATTTATTTCTTGTCTCCCATATGTTTGGCTGACATGCGCAGTTCTTTTATGGTGTTTTCTGCCCCCTCGATGCGATCGTTTTTTGAACGATTTTTTCTTCTGTTAGGATTTTTATAATAAGAACAATTAGGTTCACTGTCGCTTAACGGAGGAGAATCAAGTGGCATGTTTCTGGATGTATCTGGGTTGGAATCAGTTGAATCCGAATCTGTGGAACCGAAGCTGACTGTTTTGCCTCTGTATCTTCTATGAGCATTGGATCTGCGTCTGAGAATAGACCTGGGAAACTCCTGTGTAACATTTCTACACCCCCACTCATAAACTTGATTGGAGCTATAATCCAAAGAGTCTCTTTGGAACTTAGACTTTTTGGTATTCATAATTGATTCCTCCAATTGAGCGATATTTGTTGTCATTTTTTGCAATTCATTCTCATAGATAGATAAGTCCTTGAACTCTGTTAATTGTGTTTCCAGTTCCTTAATTTCTTTGGAAATGCTTTCTAGCTTTTCTTCTTCATACTTAGTTATTAATCGCATGAGTTGTAAGGAACACGTGGATAATATGGAATTCCATTCACATACAAACGTTTCGTTGTAAACAGTCGTAGGGACTTTTTTGAGGCGTAGGCCTCTAGGTATCATGTCCTTATCCAGGTAATTACGCAAAGTCACCAAATGTGTGTTTCTTGTGTAGAATGTTTCTCTAGATCTCTTATACACACACATGCATACACATACACATACGTATACACATACACACACATGCATACACATACACACACATGCATACATATACACACACATACATACACATACACATGTATAGACATACACACACATGTATACACATACACACACATGTATAGACACATACACATATGTATAGACATACACACACATGTATACACATACACACACACATGTATACACATACACACACATGTATAGACACATACACATATGTATACATGCACAGACATTTATACATTTAGTTCACATTCATGTTGTTTCACTATTATACTATCTAGCATTGGTCTCTCCAGTGAGGCTACTCACTCACTTGAGACCTTCATGATACGGGCACCTGTGGAAGCTTCTGTTGACTCCATAACAAAATCACTGTAGCTACAGGCAGGAGATGGTGTGGGACCCGGGAGCAAGACAGGGGCGGAGCCAAGCACGACAGGGGGCAGAGCCGAGCACGGCAGGGGGCGGAGCCTCTCACTCGCTGTATGAGGCTGAACTTCCTGACTCTTGTGCTGGACGTGGCTGCAGGGCACAGAGTCAGGAACTTCAGTGAGTGAGCAGCCGGCCCCCTCCCCCTTCTAAGCGCCCGACACTCCGGGCAGTCTCCCTGCCTCCCCGCAGTCTCTTATTTACAACCCTGAGCTGCATGTGCGTCCAGGGGAGACACATGCAGCTGCCGACGATCTGAGGTTCGGGGCACAGGCAGGGCTATTCGGGGCTTGTGCCCCGAACATTACTGCCTAGCGACGCCCCTGCCAAGAATCATCTACAAATGAACTTAAAAATCTGCATTAGTAATGGGAGCTTTAACTAACTTTTTACAGCTTTCCCATTTTAAAATTTAATAAACTCTAAAAATAATGTAAAAAAAATTAAATAAAAATTTACATCAAGTATTCTTTATGTGCTCTCCCCCAATCCTCTGTCCCTTCTTTTGGACACAGCATCAACAATGCAGCTGGGTTCAAAACTGTATATCTGCTAACTATATGTTAGACAGACAGACAGAGAGAGCAGGAATAACTCACACATATTTTTATTTACCTTTGACTTTGTTCTTAGATTAACTAGTACTCGACCTGTCTGGAAACAACCCCCTTGACAGACCATATGCCACCATTTATAAGGATAAGCTATATAAACAATGGCATGCCAGACCCATTATAGAACTGTCTTCTAGTTGTCATTCCCTCTAAGTCTTCACCTATCTTTATTATTTGAAAAAATCTCAGCCACCACATCCAGAGATGCACCTAAGCACAGGTCCTTGCCTATAGACTCGCGAGACACAAAGCCTATGGATGTAGCATGTAGGCTAGAGCTGTTTTCCCCTTGGAATACACAAGGGATTACCCAAACTGCTCATGTGGCAACATTGGGACCCTTATCAAAGATGATGTCCTTCCACCTGTTTCTCAAATCACTGGAAGGGTTTACAGAGGAGACAAGTAGTTGAGCAAGGCTAGAGACAAGACAATCATTGAGGCTTTGTGATTCTCCTTAGGGAACAGGTGTACATCCCTTTACTGCAATGAGAAATGAAAAGAATTAATAATTCCTAAGCAATCAAAAGTTTTAAAAACCATTTCTATCACTACCACTATTAATGTAATTTGAGCTGACAAGCTCTCAGGTCTGTGGTTCATTCACATCGCCTTTCCACTTTTCAGATAACAGAATAACAATGCACCATACACACAGAATGGGTGAGTTATATAGCACCTCACCCACAATCCTAATAGGACCGCCACAACACTTCACTAAACACTGACAGGCAAAAGGCTCTTCCCCTATTATCTAAAATATCAGATGAACAGACATAAATTTCCCAACCAGACATTAGCAGCATAATTTGATAATCACAGGTGTGTTTATAAGAGCTTCATGTTCATTCACACTGTAAGGTCCAATATTATTGCATACACTGTCTACACCTTTTCAGTTGGCAAACATCACTTTATTACAACTTATTTATGTTTTCTAATTGGTCTTATAAACAATTCTCATTTTCTGATAATCCAGATACAAGCTACAAAAATTCAGGGTTTCATTAATACTTTCTCCCAATTTGTCATATACTGTTTGCAGTCCGTGGTAGCTTCCAATTTTTTTTTTTTCTTGAACTTTGCCATAGATATTGAATGTTACAGAGAGCCATGTCCCTGCTGTACGCATCTGGGTGGTGTAATAGACCTTCTTTGCCAGCAGCGTCCACACGCTCAGTGGGCAATTGCTACATTTCCAGAGAATCAGTGCTGCGTGAGAACACACTGTGGACAGCCACTTCCACACTGACACCTATCCGCTGGTACTAATCCTATACACAAAGTAAATCACACACTCTCTTGGGAGCTTTCCATGGCAAAGGAAGCACCCACTGCAATCAGAAATATCACCTTGCTTAACAGCTGATCAGGAGTATATATATATATATATATATATATATATATATATATATACGTACACACATACATACACATATCCAAATTTAAACAACATATCACCAGTCAGTGTAATGTATAGATTAATATCTATTAATCAATATATAAATCAATGTCTCTGCAGCACACTAAAAGTTGGTAATCACCAATCAGGCAATTAAGACACTTTATGTATATATTCTTTTTTTTAACTAGGGTCAATAAGCATATACACTGAGGGTACATTGATATGATACAAGATATTTTATACAACTGACAAAACACTAACTGCAAGTTTTCTGAAGTAGTGTATTAATCAACATATGATTTAATTAAAAATAACAAATAATGCAGTTTATCAACACCATAATATATAATTTGAGTTCTCCAGAATTCTACATAGGTTTCCCCTATTTGTTAATGGGAGGTTTATGCCCTTAACAAAACAGATACAAATATATTTCACTTCTGACAAAAAGTATACACAGTTTCCTAGATACTTGGTATCACAGATCTATTCAGAACTTCAGCAATGAAACTAATTATTCCAAACCCCAATTATTCAAGCACATAAGATCAACATACCTAGCCATAAATTAATTAGATGTGAGGGGTAGTACGATTTTACCTTTGCTTCAGATAGACAAAGTACAGCAAAATACAGCTCGTCTCTGCACAAGTAATAACACTGCTTTCTGTCATGTGAGAAAAAACCAATCATTCTGGTGGCAATGAACCAGACAAAGAAGAAAATTAACTTTCCCAAATGCACTACCATAAATGATCCAAGATCGTAAAAAGAACTATAATTGACACTGTTACAATTGTTCATTCAATCAATCATCCCTTTTATCTTTGTTTACCACCATTAATATTTATTCAAATAAGTGGTCAGGTGCAAGGGTCTCTCTGACACATTAAAGGGTTTTGCAGAGGAGGCTTTATCGTGCAAGAAGCTTGATGTAAACAAATCACGGAGCTGAAAGAGAGAGTGACGCACACAGCCATAGCACAAAGCTTGCCATTAAGGGATCGTTTGACATGTTCACCTTGAAATAATAAACTTGCAACTTGTTGCGATTCTGTATACAAAAGACAATAGTTTTTCTCCTCAGGCAGCTTGAAAGAGCTCCTTCATGTTCACTGTCATCATGATAAAGCAGGGATCAATCACACTACAACAAGTTTTATCTGTATACAAAATAAAACAATATATGCTTACCCGGTGCCTTGAAAACTTCTGCAGCTCAGTCTCATCAGATAAGAAGCTCTCTCTGGGGCAAGCCCGTTCCCCGCACTCTTGTCAGGCCATATCTAATACAAACTTTGAAGTAACCAAGGGCATGTAAGGAAGGCTGTAGCTCTCTCAGACTGCAATTTTTGTAATCACATATATTTAGAAAAGTGATTAAAAACCCATTTTGGAGGATCCCATGTCAACATTACATCGTGGCAAAAACCCTTTAATCATCAAAAATAACCACATATTTATAAACAAAGGTTTCAGTAAATACAAGTTTAAACTTTTTCTAGTCACTTCACTTTTATCAACAGGAGATACATATAAACTCCCACGACACTGCCAGGGCAACAGAAGCTTAGGTTGAGGGCTGCAGTTTCCCAAAAACTTCCTTTGCTGCAAAAAAAAAAAAGTGTCTTCTACTTTCTATGTTATTGTTCTGCAACCCGCAACACTTATGGATCTAAAAATCCATAAGTGGCAATCCTGTTCTGTTGAACTATTTCTCAATAGCGCAGAGAACACCCGGACTTCCAAGAGCATTGGCAATACCAGCTCTTGATCTTGGGATCCCATTTTCAATATAGAACCTCAAAGGCTCTTCTGTGGGGCGTCCGTAGAAACCTCTACAGAACACATAACCCAATTTAATCCAAACTGTCAACAAAAGTTTATCATCTGACTTGGCTAGAAATGTATGCAGGTGTTTCAGTCACAATGCTCTGCTGCCTTAAAGTGAAAGACCTCACAATTCAACAACCACATAGACCTTGTTTAAACATTCAGTTTCCTTAAATCCACTTGATCAGACTCTGATCCCTGCACTCACTGCCTTTTGCAAATTTTTACTCTGAATCCACACTTTGTGTTTTTGCTCTGCAGCCCGCAGCACCTCTGGAACTAATGTTCTAGTAGGTGGCAATCCTGCTCTTCTGAACCATTTTTCAATGTTCTGCAAAGCACCCGGATTTCAAGAGCTTGTCGACTGTGGCCCTTGACCTTGAGCTGATTTGCTCACCTGGGATCCCATTTTCCAGCTGGAGCCTTAATCCAGGCTCCACTTTGGTGTGTCCGGCCACACCTCTACAGAGCAAGAACCAAAGACAATCAAAATTTGGCTATTACCACATCTGCAAAACCTCAGAATGACTATCATCTGATTTACACAAACAGAACTGTGCTTTCAGTGTTTAAAACAATCTCTAAATGGTAGTGAAAAACCTCACACATATATTTTTCTCACACTATATATTTCTTACACCCTCACGATGGTGTTCCTATCTAGATCATCTGAACAGAAAATATTCTCAAACAATTACTTATCTATAATTACAACCAAACCCAAGACAAGCTTTAAGTGACTAACTTTGTTACCCAACTCCTGGAGAGAGAGAGTAATAACTAATATGGTTACTAGGATATCTTCAAGCAATAGTATTCTATTGCTAAATAATGGACACAATTTATACATTTAGGACAGGGCATTTAACATAGAAACAAATATCCTACTGGGTATCCACTATTCTGATCTTTAAACACAGTGTATACTTCAATCAAATAAAATTAAAAGAGAAAGAACACGTTGCAACAACAGCACACGTACAAAGTAAGCTATAGCAAGCTGCTTCTGAAATAAACAAATGACAATCACAGCTTCACATGTAGCCCCCCCCCCTCTTATTTCTGCATTGCACAGAGCACAGGAGGATTTAACAACATGATGACAATGCAGCCCCTCATAACACTATCATACAGAACTTATACATTACCAGATAGTCTTTACAAGTGGAACAGTACATAAAGTTATTTGACATACATATTCATGACAGGGCAAGAGGCACATGCAACAAGCTGCTTACAGGTTTTAAGGCAAAAGCGGGGCGGAAAACAGACAACTGTGCAGCCGTGAACACCCACTCATAGATAACAGCCCCTCACATTCTTGTGTAGGTAACTGGTTCACTTACTTACAAAGTTATAACTTAAAGCAAGCACATATAAACACATATCATTTTAGAAATACATTAATACAAGACAAACAAGTAACAAAAATCCCAAAGATGGAGCCTTCATCAATCAATCAATTCCAGGCCTCGTCCCCACAGCCGACAATCTGATAACCCAGGAGAAGAGAGGAGACAAGTGTAGAAATATCTACAGACCGGCCGGATATTTGCATCCCCCATTCACCAAGGTATAGACAATCTTCGGCTGAGAGGCGATAGATGGGATCTCGGTGGGACATCCAACACGGTCAGAGTAATAAGTTATTATACTTACTACTCCCAGAAAGGTCACATCTTTGGGTGTCACCAGCTGGCTACCGCGGGAGAGCAATGATGAGTCACAGGTTGAGATTCAAAATCACTCTGGGAGCAAAGCCCCCCCAGGTCTTTATTTTATAGACAAATTGTTACATGATATCAAAATGGTTAATCCTAACCAATGGAAATACAATACGGGCGTGAATAATCATTGGTGGACATTAATATTCATACATCTTACTGGGCAGTGTCCAAGATTAATTAAACTTCAAACAAAATACATAAATCCTTTATATGTGTCAAACTAAAGAGAAACATCTCATTATTTTGTAGGTGCCCAAACGGTATCAAGGATATTCTAGCTCAACTTCCAATTATAATTGGACATCATAATTGGACACCTGCATTTATCTCAAAACATTACATGAGAACAGGAACTTTTCCACTAGTGTGTCCTTCACACCCTGGCACCTCCAAAGCCATTCTTGGCTAAGTTTCAGTATGAAAACATCTCTAGGATACTCAAAAGAAAGAGACAAAGAACAAAGAAATAAAGAAAAAATGGAGTCAGTTCGGGCCTAGAAATCAGGGCTAAATTTACTCTAACATAAGCGAGCAAAGAGGGGTGTAGAACATGGAGGTAGAGGTACGAGAGAAGGTGCTCCTTCCAGTGCTGGCGACAACATGCAAGCCAGCGGATCGTCGGTTGCAGGACCGTCAGGTCTGTCATAGATGGGTCAGTGCCCGGTGAATCTCAGTAACGAACAGCGTTGCCAATCTGTTCTTCAGTGGTTAATGCAACCTGCATCCAGCAGTCTTACCTCCTCGTCCTCCCAGTCATGGCCACAAATGTCGTCATCATCATCGTCGGCATCCGTTCAACATGAAGCGAAGGCAGCCCAAATGTCAACTCATGTACCCACTACTGTGGATAATCCATTTTCTGAAGACCTCTTTGATGACAAAATGCAGTTGGGGTCAGAAGGCATTTCAAAAGATCAAGAGGCCAAAGAGGATGATTTTGTCTGCTCTGACGCCCAATCGCTGATGCCATCAGAGGAGGAGAAGGAAGCCGGTCAATCAGCAAAAATCCCGGGCGGTCGGCAACGCCTTGCAGTGCCTGTTGCTTGTAGCCCGCAGCTCCAGGATGTAGAATGTCAGGACGAGGAAGTCACCTGTGTTGATGATGATGATGACGACATTGCGGATCCAATGTGGTCTTTTCAGCAGAATTTGCTTGCGAGCGCTTCATCACTGGACGAGGAGGAAGACGATGGGGTAGTGTCAGTACGGGTCCCGCCTCAAAAAGGGAGAGGGCGGTCGCACAAGTCCGCTGAGATTATTCCGCCAGCCATGATCAGCAGAAACACCGCTCCTCGCTTATCGCCGTCGAAAAGGTCCAGGACCTCTCAAGCCTGGGCCTTTTTCGATCAAGCCTCTGATTCACCCAGCGATGTCATCTGCCGCCTTTGCCATAAACGCATCAGTAGAGGGAAGAATCTTAGGTGTTTAACCACCACCACCAGGTCTAGTCTCATGCAGCAAATGCATGAGTTGAAATGGAGGGAACACCTGGCGAAAAAAGGCCACATCGGTCCCCAGCTTCCAACCACTGTCACACCCTCTGTCTCTGCCTCCTCTGCCACTTCCAAGACTAAGCATTCCTCTGCTGCCCATGTCCTGCAGCGGTATGAGCAAGAATCAGCCCCAGTGCCACACATCGTCGCCCGAGTATCACCACCACCAGAGACACAGCCTAGCCCTTCTCCTTCCACCAGTTTGACCTGCACGCCGTACAGCGGCCAGTCTAGCAGCCAGCCTTCTGTCTACCAAGTTTGGGAGCAGAGGAAACACTTTAAACCAAACCATCCCAAAGCCAAAAGCCTGAATGTTGGCATTGCCAGGCTTTTGGCCTTGGAAATGTTGCCTTTCCATCTGGTGGACACAGATGGGTTCTGCAACGTCCTGGCCCTTGCCTGCCCCCAATACAAGATGTCGAGCAGGCATTTCTTTCTGCTCTGGCCAGCCACGTGTCTTCTAAAATCTCCAGTGCGTTGTCTGCATCTGTGTCTGGCAAAGTCCATCTGACCCCCGATACATGGACTAGTAAGCACGGTCAAGGCCACTATATCTCTGTGACAGCTCACTAGGTGAGCTGGGTGGATGTCTCTGGTGGTGACGGTGGCTCTCAGGCTTGGCGCACGCTCTTCAAAACTGCAGGGATGGTGCAGAGTTTTCTCCCCCAAGTTCCAATGGTAGCATAATGTGCCCAGAGAAACCAGGCCGTGTTGAAATTAATCTGTCTTGGAGACCGTCAACACACAGGTCAAGAGCTGTGGACGGCTCTTCGCAACGAGACCGTGCGCTGTCTGGGTGACAAGAACCTTGTGCCAGGCAAGGTGATGTGCGATAATGGTCGAAATCTCCTGGCCGCCCTTAAGATCGGTAGGCTGGAGCACATCCCTTGCCTGGCACACGTCATGAACCTCGTCGTCCAGAAATTTCTAAAAAGCTACCCGGGTCTTGACTGCCTGCTGAGGAAGGCTCGAGGTCTGAGCTCACACTTCCGCTGTTCGCACCCTGCTTTGTCCCGGCTGGCTGCATTACAGCGTCAGCCAGGCCTCGTCTCCACAGCCGACAATCTGATAACCCAGGAGAAGAGAGGAGACAGGTGTAGAAATATCTACAGACCGGCCGGATATTTGCATCCCCCATTCACCAAGGTATAGACAATCTTCGGCTGAGAGGCGATAGATGGGATCTCGGTGGAACCTCCAAAACTGTCAGAGTAATAAGTTATCATACTTACTACTCCCAGAAGGGTCACATCTTTGGGTGTCACCAACTGGCTACCGCGGGAGAGCAATGATGAGTCACAGGTTGAGATTCAAAATCACTCTGGGAGCAAAGCCCCCCCCCAGGTCTTTATTTTATAGACAAATTGTTACATGATATCAAAAGGGTTAAACCTAACCAATGGAAATACAATATGGGCGTGAATAATCATTGGTGGACATTAATATTCATACTACTTACTGTGCAGTGTCCAAGATTAATTAAACTTCAAACAAAATATATAAATCCTTTATATGTGACAAACTAAAGAGAAACATCTCATTACTTTGTAGGTGCCCAAACGGTATCAAGGATATTCTAGCTCAACTTCCAATTATAATTGGACATTATAATTGGACACCTGCATTTATCTCAAAACATTACATGAGAACAGGAACTTTTCCACTAGTGTGTCCTTCGCACCCTGGCACCTCCAAAGCAATTCTTGGCTAAGTTTCAGTATGAAAAAATATCTAGGATAATCAAAAGAAAGAGACAAAGAACAAAGAATTAAAGACAAAATGGAGTCAGTTCGGACCTAGAAATCAGGGCTAAATTTACTCTAACATAAGCGAGCAAAGAGGGGTGTAGAACATGGAGGTAGAGGTACGAGAGAAGGTGCTCCTTCCAGTGCTGGCGACAACATGCAAGCCAGCGGATTGTCGGTTGCAGGACCGTCAGGTCTGTCATAGATGGGTCAGTGCCCTGTGAATCTCAGTAACGAACAGCGTTGCCAATCTGTTCTTCAGGGGTTAATGCAACCTGCATCCAGCAGTCTTACCTACTCGTCCTCCCAGTCATGGCCACAAATGTTGTCATCATCATCGTCGGCATCCGTTCAACATGAAGCGAAGGCAGCCCAAATGTCAACTCATGTACCCACTACTATGGAAAAATCCATTTTTGAAGACCTCTTTGATGACAAAATGGGGTTTGGGGGTCAGAAGGCATTTCAAAAGATCAAGAGGCCAAAGAGGATGATTTTGTCTGCTCTGATGCCCAATCGTGATCCCATCAGAGGAGGAGAAGGAAGCCGGTCAATCAGCAAAAATCCCGGGCTGTCGTCAACGCCTTGCAGTGCCTGTTGCTTGTAGCCCGCAGCTCCAGGATGTAAAATGGCAGGACGAGGAAGTCACCTGTGTTGATGATGATGATGATGACATTGGGGATCCAATGTGGTCTTTTCAGCAGAATTTGCTTGCGAGCGCTTCATCACTGGAAGAGGAGAAAGACGATGGGGTAGTGTCAGTACGGGTCCCGCCTCAAAAAGGGAGAGGGCGGCTGCACAAGTCCGCTGAGATTATTCCACCAGCCATGATCAGCGGAAACACCGCTCCTCGCTTATCGCCGTCGAAAAGGTCCAGGACCTTTCAAGCCTGGGCCTTTTTCACCTCTAATTCACCCAGCGATGTCATTATGCCGCCTTTGCCATAAACGCATCAGTAGAGGGAAAATCTTAGGTGTTTAACCCCCACCACAGGTCTAGTCACATCCCAGCAAATGCATGAGTTGAAATGGAGGGAACACCTGGCGAAAAAAAGGCCACATCGGTCCCCAGCTTCCAACCACTGTCCACCCTCTTCTCTCCCTCCTCTGCCAATTCCAAGACTAAGCATTCCTCTGCTGCCCATGTCCTGCAGCGGTATAAAGCAAGGATCAGCCCCAGTGCCACACATCGTCACCCCGGAGTACCAGCACCACCAGAGACACAGCCTACCTTCTCCCTTCCCCCAGTTTGACCTGCCACGCCGTACAGCGGCAGTCTAGCAGCCACCCTTCTGTCTACCAAGTTTGGGACCCAGAGGAAACACTTAAACCAAACCATCCCAAAGCCAAAAGCCTGAATATTGGCATTGCCAGGCTTTTGGCCTTGGAAATGTTGCCTTTTCATCTGGTGGACAGAGATGGGATCCACAACGTCCTGGCCCTTGCCTGCCCCCAATACAAGATGTCGAGCAGGCATTTCTTTCTGCTCTGGCCAGCCACGTGTCATCTAAAATCTCCAGCGCGTTGTCTGCATCTGTGTCTGGCAAAGTCCATCTGACCCCCGATACATGGACTAGTATGCACGGTCAAGGCCACTATATCTCTGTGACAGCTCACTAGGTGAGCTGGGTGGATGTCTCTGGTGGTGACGGTGGCTCTCAGGCTTGGCGCACGCTCTTCAAAACCGCAGGGATGGTGCAGGATTCTCTCCCCCAAGTTCCAATGGTAGCATAATGTGCCCAGAGAAACCAGGGCGTGTTGAAATTAATCTGTCTTGGAGACTGTCAACACACAGGTCAAGAGCTGTGGACGGCTCTTCGCAACGAGACCGAGCACTGCATGGGTAACATGAACCTTGTGCCAGGAAAGGTGGTTTGCTATATTGTTTGAAATCACCTGGCCGCCCTTAAGTTCGGTAGGCTGGAGCACATCCCTTGCCTGGCACACGTCATGAACCTCGTCGTACAGAAATTTCTAAAACGCTACCCGGGTCTTGACTGCCTGCTGAGGAAGGCTCGAGGTCTGAGCTCACATTTCCGCCATTCGCACCCTGCTTTGTCCCGGCTGGCTGCGTTACAGCGTCAGCTCGATCTCCCCGTCAACCGTCTCATTGTTGACGTGGCAACACGCTGGAATTCCACCCTCCAAATGCTCCAGCGATTGTGGCAGCAGCGCAATGGCATTATGCAGTACGAAGTGACACATGGCCTGACAAGCAGCGGTGCGGACTTTGGGGTGTTGAGCCACCGAGAGTGGAGGCAGGTGAAAGAACTCTGCACCATCCTTGCGAGCTTTGAAGAAGTCCCTAAAATGGTCAGTGCGGACAATGCTCTTGTCAGCATGAGCATTGTGGTGATCTTAGTTATGGAACAAGTGTTGGACACTCTGAAACAGCAGGTCCCACCAGCGACGGAAGAGGAGACGGACACAGATGCGGACACAGAGCCTTTCTCTCCGTCGTGTCCAGAAAGCCCGACAGTTTCACAACTTTATCGGTCTTCATTAGGCGATGGTTCGGGGTCCAGGGCTGTTGCAATTTGGTGCCTCAGCTCTCAGGGTACATCATCTGAGGCAAGTCAGGGCTGTGTTGAAGCTGAGGCGGAGGAAGCAGAGGAGGAGCATGAGGAATTCCTGGACACGGACATTACCCATGTCCCTGCCTTGGAAAGAGGTTGGCATGGATTTGAGGGGGAGGAGGAAGATGAGGAAGATCAATTTGCTAGTGCCCCTCGACCCAGAGGCTTGGGAAATCAAGGCTCCATCTCTCACATGAGTGCTTGGATGCTCCATTTCCTCCATCATGATCCTCGCATTAAGGCCATCAAAATGAACAACAGTTACTGGGTGGCCACCCTCCTTGATCCCCGTTACAAAGCGAAACTCAGCACTTTCCTTCCACCCACCCAAATAGAGAGTAAAATGCAGGAAATGGAGACCGTGCTGATTGATCAACTGGAGCAATCTGTTGCATCTGCTTCACGTTCTTCAAATGTCACGGCGGAACAACGTCAGCAACGTGACAGCAGTAGAGTGCCAAGTAGCCGCAGCAGCAGGCATTGTGGCAGAAGCCTAATTGGTAACCTCTGGCAATCCTTATTTACCACCTCACCAACGCATGTAATGTAGGGCACACATACAACACACAGAGACCAGCTTAAGATCATTGTGCACGACTATCTGCGTCTCAAGACCGATGTTTTTGGATGTGTTCCGGACCCAATGGACTTCTGGGTATCCAAAATGGATGAATGGCCCAAGCTCGCTCGCCACTCCATAGGTGTTGTCCTGCCCAGCAGCCAGCGTCATATCTGAGCGGACCTTCAGCACAGCTGTAGGAGTCATTTACAGACCCAAACGCATCCGGTTTCCATGATAATGTGGATCGTTTGACTTTCTCGATGAGTCAGGCGTGGACCTTGATGATGTTGTGGGCCACAATTGCCGGGGGTTACCGATTAGTTGCCGGTCTACTTTTACATTCATCTTCAAACAGAAATGGTCCTCTTAAAAACAAATTTTTAAAATGATCATTTCTTACTGCAATTTTTATTCTCAGTTCCCAAAAGGTAATTTTGCTGGTTTTGCGGTGAGGAGACTGTAAAAGAAACCAATTGTACCCGGTTTCATGAAAAAAACGTATTCCATTTACTCACTTCTTAATTAAAATTTTTCGCACTGTTAATGGTCAATGGGGTCATGGTGCTGTGAGATACAGCTATAATCAAGGTCCTTTGGAACAGAAATGTGGCTTCTAAGTGGCATTTCTCCCTCACAATTTTTAACAGTGGCTGAGAAGTAATTTTTATAATTTTTTAGGTCATGCTGCTGTGAAATACGCTATACTACAGGTCCTATTTTAAAAAAATGTGGTTTCTAACAGACATTTGATCTTCACAATTGTCAACAGTAGTCAAAGGGTCATGTTTTGAATTTTTGGGGGCATGTTGCTGTGAAATAAAGCTATGCTACAGGTCCTATTTTAAAAAATGTGGTTTCTAACAGGCATTTGTTCTTCATAATTGTCAACAGTGGCCGAACGGTCAAAGGTCTTAGCTCACACTTCCGCTTCTGCACTTTGCTTCAGCACAACTGTTTTTGTTGCTGCATCATTTTTTGCTGTGTTAATAGATGATGGACGCCAGCTCTGGCTCTCACCGCACCCACTGTAACTCCGGCCCTGCTAGCGCTAGGTTTGAGGGTCATGCTGCGGTCCAGGACATGGATTGTCAATGTCCAGTTCAATTAAAATGGTGGTTCAAATAATACTGCCTTCTGGCACTTTTTAACTTGTAGGTCATGCAAGTTTAAGGGTCATGCTGCGGTACAGGACAGGGATAGTGAATGGTCTGTGAGTTTTTTTCTGTGACTCTTGTTGCCTAATTGTCTTGCCTAAGATGTAGCATGTATCCAGTTTACTGTTGTGGATGTTAATTCCAGCTTCTCCACCCCTATCTGGGTGTAAGAATGAAGCTGTTATTCCTCTCCCATAGACTTTAGACTTTAATGGTCATCGGCGATAATTGGATATCGGCATGATAATTGCCAATATCGACTATCGATCCGATAACGATAGTTGACACAATCGCTCATCACTACTTTCAAATCATATTTATGTATAAGATAGGTAAGATGATTGTCTATAAAATTATGGTAGCCTCATGTACAAAGCTGTATTGGATGGTGAGATGTGGAACCTGAAAGTTAAAAGTTCTAAACATTGTTACCATTTTGTTTATCAATGTATGTTCTACCTAAATAGCTTGATTCTTGTATCATAAGGGTGATAAACAGCCTGATGTTACCATTTTACTACAGTAAAGTTATCACTTAAACATGCGCCATGTAAGAGGGAGTCAGGAGTCGGAGGTTTGGGAAATTGAGGAGTCGGAGTCAGGGCTTTGGCTTGCCGACTACACAGCCCTGGGTCTAGAGACATGCTCGGTCAGTCTGGCACCTTTTCTCTCATTTTCTTTAGCTAGGCAGTGGTCGTCTTGGAGGTGTCTTTGGTGTGATCATGTTCCTGATAGAAGAGGATAATGCTATGCCTCAGTATGTCAAAATACATGTTGGCATCCATGATTCCTTCAATGAACTGAAGCTCCCCACAGCCAGGAGCACTCATGCAGCCCCAAACCATGATGTCCCCTCCACCATACTTGACTGTAATGAAAAAAGAAGAAAAAAACAGATGGGGCGCTCCTATTGTGAAGTATGTCTAATTATCATACAGTTGGTGTAATGAAACATAAAGGTGCAGGCTCACCTGGTAGAGTTGTGCAGCTAATCTAGAGGCACAACTCTCATAAGCACATACAGGACTCAGTCCAAGTTTGTCAGTGGCAGCCGTGGGTCTCCTCTCCGAAGCAGCAAGAATTGCGGCAGCGGGCGTAAACAGTAGAGGACAGAAGAAAAAATGCGGTCCCCGGCGCTCATCTATTAAAACCTCCATCAGGTGTGGAGTATTATAAAATAAAGGTTTTATTGGTTGTGAAATAAATTCATGAAAAGAGCTAAAAAAAAACCTTGTAAAAACATATAATAGTAAAATCACTAACGACGCGTTTCTCGCCGAAACCGACGCTACTTCAGTAATTGTGATTAAAGAAAATGCAGAAAAGACAGTAATTTAAATATTTTCAAGTCTTCTCATTGGGCAGTGGAGCCGGCTAATCAGATTGCGAGTGACAGTGAGCCATTCTATTCTATGGAGTGGTGTTAGCCAATCCGGAGTGAGGCGGTACAGTTTAAATTACATAAAAAAAACAGAGAAGAATGGTGATTGGCTGAGGAAAAAGGGGGCTTGGTTCCCTAAGCCAATCAGGGAGCGAGCTACTCCGCTCCATTATACTCTATGGAAAACATACAGCCAATGAGAAGGACAAATGTCCGTGCCATAATACTCTATGACAAGCTTCTAAGTTTTTGATTGGTTCGGGATCGAGCGGCAAATATGAACTGATCAATCAATGTCAGTGCGCCGATGTTACTGTAAAATAGAAGGGCGCAGAGAAGAGCGCATTCTAAAATGAAAAAGCCCATAGAATGGGCTGTAGAACACTACTATCTGATGTAGAATATGGAAATACCAGTGCCAGCATGCCCCATAAGTCTCCGTTTGTAACTAGGGGACAGATGTAAGTCGGAACGGTGTAAGTCGAGGACTGCCTGTATATGTTTTTACAATATGTTTTAGCTCTTTTCATGAGTTTATTTCACAACAAATAAAACCTTTATTTTATAATACTCCACGCCTGACGGAGGTTTTAATAGATGAGCGCCGGGGACCACATTTTTTCTTCCGACTTCTACTGACTGTAATGAAGACACACTTGTCTTTGTGCTCCTAACCTGGTTGCCGCCCCACATGCTTGACACCATCTTAACCACATAAGTTTATCTTGGTCTCATCAGACCACAGGACATGTGTACAGTAATCCAAGTCCTTAGTCTGCTTGTCTTCAGCATACTGTTTGCAGGCTTTCTTGTGCATCATCTTTAGGAAAAGCTTTCTTCTGGGACGACAGCCATATAGTCCAATTTGATGCAGTGTGCAGTGTATGGTCTGAGCACTGACAGGCTGACCTTCCACCCCTTTAACCTCTGCAGCAATGCTGGCAGCACTCATATGTCTATTTTAAAAACACAATCTCTGGATATGAAGCTGAGCATGTGTACTCAACTCATTTTGTCAACCAGGGCCAGCCCTGTTCTGAGTGGAAACTGTTTTGTTAAACTACTGTATGGTGCTGGTTACAGTGCTGCAGCTCAGTTTTAGGGTGTTGGCAATCTTCTTATAGCCTAGGCCATCTTTATGTAAAGCAACAATTCTTTTTTCAGATTCTTAGAAAGTTCTTTGCCATGAGATGCCATGTTGAAGTTCAAGTTAACAGTATGAGAGAGTATGAAAGCGCTATCACCAAATTTAACATGCCTGCTCCCCATTCACACCTGAGAAATTGTAATACTAGCAATTCACATGACACTGTGGACAGAAATTGGCAAATTGGGCACAATTTGTCCATTTTTACTTAGGGGTGTGCTCACTTTTATTGTCAGCAGTTTAGACATTGATGGCTGTATAATGAGTTATTTTGAGGGGACACAAAATTTACAGTGTTATAAAAGCTGTATACTGACTACTTTTTATTGCATCAAATTGTTATCCCATGAAAAGATATAATAAAATATTTACAAAAAATGTGAGGGGTATACTGTATAACTGTCATGGGCAGCGCCACAGCCCGCATATTGCTTTGCTGGCAGGCAGGCCACGCTCGTCTGCGCTCCTCTGCCGGCCGGTGTGTGGACTCTTGCTTCCTAGAGAAATGCACATCAGCTCTCTGAGAATTATAGGGCCAGCACGCTGATAACTGGCTAATTGCTGGGCGCTGACTCTATATATTCTGGGCTCATCCCCCACTGACCTGCCAGATCTACAGTACTCTAAGCCCTAGAGAAACCGTTCCACATTGTGTTTTGTTCTACCGAGTTCCAGTCCCTTTTCTACGTTTCTCGACCACGAACCTTTGCCACTTGTACTGACCTTCTTGTCTGTCCCCGACTATGAGCCAGCCTAACGATTCTGACCACACCACACCTTGGCCACCACTGCAGGCAAGTTGCGCCAGGGATAGCAACCTGGGGGTTCGCTTGCCGCAGAAAGTCCAACCAGCTTTGCGGTGGGCTCAGGTGAAAATCTGTGGCCCCTTAGACTTCAGTCCTTGGTGCAGCTTACATCATCACCTGCAATGGTACGGTGGATCCCTTACGCCAGCCGTTACAATATCTTTAGACCTTTTATGTTTACCATCTGCTGTCCTGCTTCACCTCACCTACATTTAGGTGAGGGAGACTTAGAAGCCTCAGTGCCCCATCTTGATTACAGTCTAAGAGGGATAGTCTAGGCTGCATACCTTTAATTTTCTACTTAATATCTTCCAATAGTCTACAGTTTAATTGTTCCCCCCATATTCCTTCCTCCTTGTATTATGGTCTCTATTACTTACCCATTTTTTATGGACAGCCAGTGCAATTAATAACTTCTGTATATTTTTTTTTAAATATAGTTTATTTCTTATTGCAAAATTTTCTGCTGATGGTCCATAAGGGCACCTGTGCGGATTTTTGGGTCATGCTGCGTTACAGTATATGGATAGTCAATGTCCATTTCACTAAAATACTGCTTCAAAGACTACTTTCTTCTGGCACTTTTTAATCTGTGGGTCATGCAGGTTTGAGGGTCATGCTGTGGTACAGTGCCGGGATAGCCAATTTTCAGCTCAACTAAAATGCTGCTCCAAATAATACTGCCTTCTAGCACTTGGTAATCTGTAGGTCATGCACATATCAGGGTCATGCTGCAGTCCAGGACAGGGATAGTCAATGTCCAGTTCAACTAAAATGGTGGTTCAAAGACTCCTTTTTCCAGCACTTTTTAATCTGTGGGTCATGCAGATTTAAGGGTCATGCTGCGGTCCAGGACAGGGATAGTCAATGTCCAGTTCAACTAAAATGATGGTTCAAAGACTCCTTTTTCTGGCACTTTTTAATTTGTGGGTCATTTAGGTTTGAGGGTCATGCTGCGGTCCAGGACAGGGATAGTCAATGTCCAGTTCAATTAAAATGGTGGTTCAAATAATACTGCCTTCTGGCACTTTTTAATTTGTGGCTCCTGCAGGTTTCAGGGGCATGCTGTGGTACAGGACAGGGATAGTGAAGGGTCTGTGAGTTTTTTTCTGTGACTCTGTTTGCCTAATTGTCTTGCCTAAGATGTAGCATGTATCCAGTTTACTGTTGTGGATGTTAATTCCAGCTTCTCCTCCCCTGTTTGGGTGTAAGAATGAAGCTGTTATTCCTCTCCCATAGACTTTAGACTTTAATGGTCATCGGCGATAATTGGATATCGGCATGATAATTGCCAATATCGACTATCGATCCGATAACGATAGTTTTGACACAATCGCTCATCACTACTTTCAAACATATTTATGTATAAGATAGGTAAGATGATTGTCTATAAAATTATGGTAGCCTCATGTACAAAGCTGTATTGGATGGTGAGATGTGGAACATGAAAGTTAAAAGTTCTAAACATTGTTACCATTTTGTTTGTCAATGTATGTTCTACCTAAATAGCTTGATTCTTGTATCATAAGGGTGATAAACAGCCTGATGTTACCATTTTACTACAGTAAAGTTATCACTTAAACATGCGCCATGTATGAGGGAGTCAGGAGTCGGAGGTTTGGGAAATTGAGGAGTCGGAGTCAGGGCTTTGGCTTGCCGACCACACAGCCCTGGGTCTAGAGACATGCTCGGTCAGTCTGGCACCTTTACTCTCATTTTCTTTAGCTAGGCAGTGGTCGTCTTGGAGGTGTCTTTGGTGTGATCATGTTCCTGATAGAAGAGGATAATGCTCTGCTTCAGTATGTCACAGTGCATGTTGGCATTCGTGATTCCTTCAATGAACTGAAGCTCCCCACAGCCAGGAGCACTCATGCAGCCCCAAACCATGATGTCCCCTCCACCATACTTGACTGTAATGAAAAAAGAAGAAAAAAACAGATGGGGCGCTCCTATTGTGAAGTATGTCTAATTATCATACAGTTGGTGTAATGAAACATAAAGGTGCAGGCTCACCTGGTAGAGTTGTGCAGCTAATCTAGAGGCACAACTCTCATAAGCACATACAGGACTCAGTCCAAGTTTGTCAGTGGCAGCCGTGGGTCTCCTCTCCGAAGCAGCAAGAATTGTGGCAGCGGGCGTAAACAGTAGAGGACAGAAGAAAAAATGCGGTCCCCGGCGCTCATCTATTAAAACCTCCATCAGACGTGGAGTATTATAAAATAAAGGTTTTATTGGTTGTGAAATAAATTCATGAAAAGAGCTAAAAAAAAACTTGTAAAAAAATATAATAGTAAAATCACTAACGACGCGTTTCTCGCCGAAAACGACGCTACTTCAGTAATTGTGATTAAAGAAAATGCAGAAAAGACAGTAATTTAAATATTTTCATTGGGCAGTGGAGCCGGCTAATCAGATTGCGAGCGACAGTGAACCATTCTATTCTATGGAGTGGTGTTAGCCAATGAGAAGTAAGGCGGTACAGATTAAATTACATGAAAAAAACAGAGAAGAATGGTGATTGGCTGAGGAAAAAGGGGGCTTGGTTCCCTAAGCCAATCAGGGAGCGAGCTACTCCGCTCCATTATACTCTATGGAAAACATACAGCCAATGAGAAGGACAAATGTCCGTAATGCTCTATGAAAAGCTTCTACGTTTTTGATTGGTTTGGGATCGAGCGGCAAATATGAACTGATCAATCAATGTCAGTACGCCGATGTTACTGTAAAATAGAAGGGCGCAGAGAAGAACGCATTCTAAAATGAAAAAGCCCATAGAATGGGCTGTAGAACACTACTATCTGCTGTAGAATATGGAAATACCAGTGTCCGCATGCCCCATAAGTCTCCGTTTGTAACTAGGGGACAGATGTAAGTCGGAACGGTGTAAGTCGAGGACTGCCTGTATATGTTTTTACAATATGTTTTACTCTTTTCATGAGTTTATTTCACAACAAATAAAACCTTTATTTTATAATACTCCACGCCTGACGGAGGTTTTAATAGATGAGCGCCGGGGACCACATTTTTTCTTCCGACTTCTACTGACTGTAATGAAGACACACTTGTCTTTGTGCTCCTAACCTGGTTGCCGCCCCACATGCTTGACACCATCACATAAGTTTATCTTGGTCTCATCAGACCACAGGACATGTTACAGTAATCCAAGTCCTTAGTCTGCTTGTCTTCAGCATACTGTTTGCAGGCTTTCTTGTGCATCATCTTTAGGAAAAGCTTTCTTCTGGGACGACAGCCATATAGTCCAATTTGATGCAGTGTGCAGTGTATGGTCTGAGCACTGACAGGCTGACCTTCCACCCCTTTAACCTCTGCAGCAATGCTGGCAGCACTCATATGTCTATTTTAAAAACACAAATCTCTGGATATGAAGCTGAGCATGTGTACTCAACTCATTTTGTCAACCAGGGCCAGCCCTGTTCTGAGTGGAAACTGTTTTGTTAAACTACTGTATGGGCTGGTTACAGTGCTGAAGCTCAGTTTTAGGGTGTTGGCAATCTTCTTATAGCCTAGGCCATCTTTATGTAAAGCAACAATTCTTTTTTTCAGATTCTTAGAAAGTTCTGTGCCATGAGATGCCATGTTGAAGTTCAAGTTAACACCACTGCAGGCAAGTTGCGCCAGGGATAGCAACCTGGGGGTTCGCTTGCCGCAGAAAGTCCAACCAGCTTTGCGGTGGGCTCAGGTGAAAATCTGTGGCCCCTTAGACTTCAGTCCTTGGTGCAGCTTACATCATCACCTGCAATGGTACGGTGGTTCCTGATGAAAGAAACTGTGTGTTCCGAAACGTCGCTCGCTGGGTAGCGTGGAGTGTGGACGTGCTTCTGTCAGCTCCTGGCTGGACTTGCTATGATTTATCATTAAGCTGAAACAGCTAAGTATTGCCCATTAATCTTATTGATTATACGATTAGAGACTGTATCCGGACTGTAATGTCTAAAAGTTATACAGTATACGTCAATATGCACTAGTAAACGTGATTTTGCACATTGAAATATATGCCTCAAGTATGGTTTGTTCGTGAGCTGAAAGGGGAAGACAAGGAGGTTCCTTGATTGAGGCTACACCTGGGCAATACTTAAAAAGATTCATTACAAGTTTGAATGTGGCAGATTACTGTGATTTTTTGACCCATAAATACATATGCTTTGAGCAGAGGAAAGGGAGACCCATCAATTTCCTTTTCGCCTTCCAAGTGGAAACAGTATCCCTGATAACCAAAGATTTTTGCACATGTAATGGGAGGCACGAAAATTTTGTATGCAGTATACTGTTCAGACTCCAAGGTTTTGACAAATTACTTTCGAGAGTCGTATTAGAGAAGAAATTAGACCCCTGGATCCAGTCCATACTGTGCCGCAAAAACAAGCCAAGTTATATGTTCTAAGGTCTGGCAACCCTAACCCTCCCCTGTCTTTTGGCAGCATCAGAGTTTTTAGCACGATCCTATGGCGCTTCTTGGCCCAGATAAAAGAGGAAAAAGCCTTTTGTAAGCGTAAAACATCCTTACGCTTTAATAACAAAGGGATAGTCTGCATGGGGTACAGAATTTTGGGGAAACTAACCATTTTTATTAAATTAACTCTGCCCGAGAGGGATATAGGTAGATTGTTCCATCTACGGAGTTCGGTCTCGATTTTGTGTATGATAGGATCATAATTCAGCTTATAGAGAGACTCCGGCCGCTTTCCTATTGTATCCCCAAGTATTTGACACTAGTTTTGGCCAACTGTACCGGAAAATGATGTCTTTCCGTTAGCTTACATAGGGTTCCTCCTGGCGAAATATCTAATATATCACATTTGGAGACGTTCATCCAAAAACCAGAAGACTCGCCAAAGCGACGAATAGGAGCCAAAAAGGAAAACTCCCTACATACGCCCTACCATACCAAAACCCTTCTGCTACGTTTTTACCGACTGAACCTCTCCCCCTGCCCGACTTTCCTGGCTGTTTAAAAGGACGGAAACCTCCTGCCGGTTCCTTCCTGAACATTATGCTGCCAGACTACGTTTCTCGAATCAAAGATCTTGTCACCTCGCGGACATTTTTTGGCCACGCAAAACCGACTTGTCAGGGGGAGAAATGGTAGTCAGCGCCGCATCGCCATCGCGTTTCGGCCCTGGAACAAGGGCCGGGGGCCAAATAAAGACCGTCCTTTCTGGCTTAGGTATAACGCTTTTCGGTTCCCGGGATCCCTACTCGCCTTACTTTCAGGTACCCATTGACAAAAACCGATGGGCAATAAAAAGATTTTAAAAACTCCCACGGGCTTTGGGTTTGAGCCCACCCAGGAAACCCGGGCCTTTTTATTTTTATAAATTTTGACTTAAACAAATTTCTGCCTTCAGTTCTTCAAGAACGATTGGAGAGTTTAAGTACTCCTGTCTTCATCAGACAAAGAGGTTAGTCCTAGGTCTTGCAAGGCAAATTCGGTGGAGATATTTGCACTTCAATCGTCAGAATACAAGGTCTTATAAAATGATCGAATAATATCATTAATTGCCCTTAGATCCGTCTGCAATTGCCCCCCAGTATCTTTTAAACTGTGTTGTTTTTGCCCTGTCTCTCCAACCCCAAAAGGACTTTTTAATAATTTCCCGGCCACACTTTTTTTCCTTTTAAAATAGCTTTTTTTTCCTTAGCGAGAATTTTCCATACCCTTCTCCATCTCCAGCCAACTATCATATATGTCTTTACTAGTTGCAAAGCCTGCTAGATTGCGGGGTGACATTTTCCTGGAACACGTATAGGCTGATCTTAGCGCAGAGCTGAATTATCCGCCCCCTTCTTAATCTTTCTTAATTTTAGCCATGCTAGCCCCAAGTCCCCTCTCAACACTGCCTTTGCTGTGCCCCCAAGGAGCTGGGGATTACTGGAGTGCTCCGCATTTAAGGTTCTATATTCGACAACCAGGACCAGCAGAATCTGGAAATCTCTCATCCCAAGAAACTGGAATCTCCAAAAAATCATTACCCTTCGGGGTAATCACTCGGTTACTGACACTGGGCATGGTCAGAGATTATAATGTCTCCAATCGGATTCCTGGAGTCGAGGTCTCAAGAGGGGGAAACCAGAAAAGTAGTCGTACGGGACCATGAAATTGTACATTGAAGAAGAATGTAAATTCTCTCCCATCCGGAAAGTAGTAGTCTCCATGTATCAACCAGTCCTGTCCTCTCTAAAAAATCTGCCAAGGCCGATTCTCGTCGTGTCTGTGTGCTGAGTCTTGTGATGGATCGTTTGCGATCCTCAGTTGCATTTACAACAACATTGAAATCCCCACCAATAATTTTCAGCCCAATAGTGTCGGATAACACAAGGGAGGCCAGGATCGAGAAGAAACTAGTCTGACTTTCATTTGGACAGGTGATTTTGTAGATGTTAATTATCTCTGTATGGTTAGTAAGTGTTACTGTATGTTCCCTGAACTCCCTGTCTCTACTTTGGTCTAGGATCTGATACTTCAAATGTTTGCTTAGTAATGTTATAACTCCTGCCTTGGAGTCCTTGGCTGGGGAACCCAAAACCTCCCCTACCCACAGCTTCTTCATTCTAAAAAAAATCCACCTCCTCCAAATGCGTCTCTTGGAGCAAGACAAGGTCCGCTTTCAGGCGCTTTAAATGTCTAAGTATCATCATCCGTTTTTGAGGCGACCGCAACCCTTTCACGTTCCACGTGATAATCCGTATGATCCGTTTAGCGCAAGATAACTGAATGACTGTAGTGTAAAACCCCCGCAAACAATCAACGAACTGAACTGTAGGGAGTTGAAGCCTAACTTAGCAGCCCAACTTCCCTGAAACTTTCAAGATGCACATATTAAACAAGAGATGAATAAGATTTCACCCCCTAAGAAAGCAGTGCTATGGAACTTCCCTTATTCCGCTCTGTTCCAACCTTTTTTTTATGATACTAAACTCCAAACCATTACTAAACTCCGCCTCCCCTCCCCCCGCGCTCTATCCTATGATAACCCATTTTCTGACCTAAAGAAACCTTTCAATAGTAATATATTAACATATTAACATAGCATAGCATAGCATACCCCTGGCACACATTAAGCTGGATACAAAAGAACATCAAAAGTTAACTGCTCAAGCTCCATCGGCTAATCCTACTAAAGCTTGGTCAACCGGCAACATTATTCAGTATAGATCACGTCCCAAAGTGGAGCATTAGCAACATGGTATCTGAGAAACTGCACTTTATCACCTCGGGACTTCAAGTAACATTGGAAGCACCAGTTTTCTGTCTTTTGTCCCTTCTTTGTGAATTCTCAAACTCTCTTTCGAGTAAGTTATGCCGGCGCTGACCATCTGTCAAAATGACTTGTAAGCCCAGTCCCTCCACTGCAGATTGCGGATCTCCGAAGAGAAGAGGTGGATCCTCTGATTGAAAAACTTTCAGTGTTGCAGGGTAAAGTAGGGCGACTATACTCTGTGTTTTGTGTAATTCTGAACATATGGCGGAAAATGCACGCCGTCGTCTGGTTACTTCCGCTGAGAAGTCTGCAAACTGTAAGATCTTACTGCCATGTAGCTCTACACCTGTAATTTTCGATCTGTAGGCTGAAAGAATCTCTGCTCTGTCTGAGTAGTCCAGGTATTTACAGATTGCTGGTCTTGGACGTTCTTTTTGTCTGTTATCCGCCCCAGCAGCTCCGCTCCTCCTATCCGGGCCTAACCGATGAGCTCGTTCTACTTTACATTTTCTAAGAATACCTAGATATTGTGGGATCTCAACTTCACAGAGCTTGGTTAGGGCAGTCACAGAAAATGACTCAGGAACGCCAAATTTAAACCCTTAAATTGTTTAGCCGAGACCGATTTTCTAGGTCGTCACATTTCTCCCAGAGCCTCTGATTATCCTTGACCATCTCCTGAAGCTAAAACTGGAGGTCCTCAACATCTTTTTCACAGTCCATGCCTCTAACCACACAATCATGCCCAGCTTCCTCCAGCAGATCAGCGGCAAGACAAAAGTGCACTATTAGGGTCTAGAAAGAGCACCCGGATTTTAATAAAAAAATATATTTTTTTATGAATAAATACATATCAGAAAATTTTCTATGTATGATACATCCAAAGTTGTACACAGGTGCTCTGCACACATAGAAGTGAGTACAGTGCAGTGACAGCCAAAAACTCAAAGGAGACGTCTCTTCTGAGTTCATTATCCCTTTTCTTCACCATCCGATCCAGACCAACATGGCAAATTCTCCAGGCCAAGACTCTGAAGAATTTGCCATAAAAATATCTTAAAGTTCTGATTTTTACAGCACCTCCCTACTTGTTTCCCATCTCAATAAAAAGTCCACATGGGATGACAGCTGGAGGCGGGTGTTGAATTTAGTGTTGACCCATCGTAGGGGATAGGTGTGGGAGAGAAGCTACACCCTGCAGCTTACAATCACAATTTCCCAAACCGGACCAAACTACTTGACCTTGAACCCTCAGAATCATAATGTGCATACAGGCATGATCTTCAGAGGATGTAAGATATGGAATTTAGTATCATCATGTTTTTGTAATGTTTCTGTTCTTCTACAGATCTCTCCACTGGACTACTGGACCATGTCTGACCTGTTGGAATACTTCAGACCAACGCTTGATCCATTTCTTTAATAAAATGGTCAACAAGGGATGTTGTCGGCAGATGTTGAATGCCGACTGAAAGAAATAAAGGGATAATAGAAATGAATGCCCCGCCTGCTGGCCAGCCCGTACTTCTAAAACGCAGGTGTCTTGCAGCGCGTATAGGTACTCGCCACAAGATGTCGTTTGAACATACCCTAATAGTTACATGTCTTTCAACATATAGAAATTGTCAGACAAAACATAGGAACTTCTACTGTAGACTAGAAGACATTTCAGCTACTACTGAGTCTTCTTTATTATACATATGGAAAATAAAGAAGACAGAAGTGAGAATCCATAAGTATATACAAAGGCACTCTCCCTTGATACACTGCCTTTCTATATACTTACGGACAGAGCCGTATTTACAGCTCATGCTGCCCTAGTCCCTGAGCCTTAAGACACCACTAATAACCCCTTACTGCATCTGGACGTACTAGTACATCCTGGTGGTAGTAAGGGGCTATGTAGCGCAGTGCAATCCCGCTACATAGGCAGCGGGTGCCGGCTGCTCATTACTTTAGATGCCACAATGAACACGGTCACAAAAAAAATATTAAAAGTTTAAATCACCCCCTCTTTGCCATTTTACAAATAAAAAAAATAAAAAAAGTTACACATAATTGGTATCGCTGCATCCATAAAAGTCCGATCTATTAAAATATAACAGCACTTATCCCATATGCTGAACACCTTAGAAGAAAAAATTATGCTTTTTTGATCATTTCACATCCCCTAAAAACTGAAATTAAAATTATCAAAAAAGTCGCATGTATTCCAAATTGGTACCAATAAAAAGTACACTTCAGCCTGCAAAAAATGCATCCTCACTCAAGTTCATAGGTAGAAGTCCAAAAATTTATCAGTCGCAGAATATGGCACCGTGGCAAAAAAATAAAAAAATAGAATGTTTGGATTTTTTTTACGGTACCAAAACATAACAAAAAACCATTATGTCTGGTATGCCAGATTCTTATCAAGCTGTAGAATACAGATTACACATCATTTATACTGAAGTTCGAACTCTGTGAAATACAAAACTTCCTTAATCATGTTTTAAGTACTTTTTCACATTTTGGCCAACTAAAAATTTTTGTGCTGTTTTCCAGTATATTCTATGGTACAGCAAATGACACCACTAGTAAGTACATCTTGACCCACAAAATAAAAGCCCTCTTATGTCTATATAGATGAAAAATAACAAAGTTATGGCTATGGGCAGGCAGGAAGGAAAATACGAACATGACAATAAAAAACAAAACATAGGCCAAACTTCCCTCAAAACCTTCCCCAAACAACTGGCTTTTACGGCGTTTTTAAAAGATGTATTTTTTTCCAAAAATATTTTCATATAAATAAATCCAAACAAATGTTGTAAGACAATTTGCTATGGATGATACCTCTAAACAATGGCCATACAGTTACTTTATGATAATGCTATACAAGGAGCAAATATCACCATGTTGTTACTGACCAAATTAGTATGCCAAGACCAATATAATCAAAAGTACTGCTATGCAAGAAACAAGTAATACCACAACACTATGACCTCATATCACCATAATATAGTGACTGAATAATATCGCCAGATTTTCCTTTAAAAACATTTACTAGGCCCCAATACCCATGTACGGTGCATTTACCATGTACACGGCTCTGAAAAAAAATTTTTAAGGATTACAGTGCAGTTACATATGGGGATTTACAGGTGACTTTCCCTCTGATGGAATTTTTTTTTTTTTTCCTTTCTTTTCCATTTAGTCCTTGAATATGACTTCTCCCGGCCACAAACCCTCCCCGCAGAATTACCAAACAAAAATTTTGGCTCCCACTTTTTTAGCACCTCCCTAGCTGTTCCCACCTCTGTATAAACTCCCCATGAGGTTAAAAGTGGAGGTGAGGGGGCTACCGGGTGATAGGTGGGTAAGGGTTGTATATTGTGTTGGCACCAGGGTGCGTAACATCACGGTGGGGTGGCCCAATCTCCTGGGAAGAGGAACCCCCCCGGAGATTGTGCTGCAGCTGTGGCCTGTTCCTTGGTATCTTTTTGCCAGCCTAAACCCCCCCAAGAAAATAAACCAGGGATTCTGATGAAAAAAACGCGTTTTTAACGAAAAAATTTTCGAACCGTTTATTTTTAATTTCAGGGTTCCCCCTTTGGACTACGTCAGATTGGTTGACTCCATTTCTTTCATAAATGGTCAATAAGAGATGGTGGCTGGGAGTGTTTATTTTTTTGTGTTTTGTCTGTGTTTCTTTTACCATTTTTTTCCACGGATAGTAATGGAGGTGTCTGGCTGGAGCTTGGAGTCAGCCAGTGCTGTTTTTTTTTTCCCCATAAAGGCTGACCTAAACCCCGCACTATTTTCCTATCCACTCGGGGGGATGGGAAGAGCCGAGTACCATCAGAAGCGGACTTTTAAGGATAATCGCTTTGGGGCAGTGGGACTGTATTTTTAAAAATAGGAAGGTAAAAAAATTATGACTTCCCCTTGACGTATCAGCCTACAGCTGTCAGTTTTACCATAGCTGGTTATGAAAAGGGGAGACCACACATCGTTTTCTAATCATTTATTAAAAACCTAAAAAGAAAAAAAACAACATGGGGTTCCCCCCATTTTCCATAACCAGCCACAGTAAAACCCGACAGCTGCAGCCTGATACTATCAGAATGGGAAGTTCCATCGATACTGGTCCCATCCCATTTTAAAAATACCAGCTCATAGCCGCCTCAGAAGCAGACAATCACATTAGCGGATCCACTTCTGACAGTTACCCAGCTATTCTCAGTACTCCTGGTGCATTGGGTACTGGGGTAACAGTGACACGGGGCTAGTCAGGGGGTGTCAAAAAACACTGCTGGCTGAAACCAAGCCCCAGTGTTAGTAATAAAGCGGCATCGTCAGATGCTTCTATTACTATCACTGGAAGAAAATGGTAAAAAAAATACATACAAAACGCATGAAAAATATTTTATTTAAATAAACACTCCTGAACTACACCCTTCATTGACCATTTTATTGAGGAAATAGATCCAATGCTAATCCCACGCAGTCCAACAAATCTGATGTAGTACAAAAGGGAAACCTATAGAAAAAAACAAAACAGAAACACTATGCAAACATGTATTGGCTACCCAGTTTGCCACATCCCCCAGAGCAAACTATTTTCCTATTATTAGAAAAGCTAGGTATTCGCTGCAGGGTTTAAAGCATGACCAAGCTTTCCTGGAGGCTGGATAGGTTATATAGTGCCAAGAAAAGGTGGGTAACATTCCCCCTGTCGTAGCTTAATAAAGCTTTTTAGATGTTGATCGGGTTTCCAAATTAAGAATCCGTTGAAGGTAAAATTATGCAGGTTTATTCAATGCAAGCATTGTGAGACACACAGCATATAACATCATCATTGCATATGCTAAAGAAATGTCTCCCAATCCTACTGCAATTCATGGTTTTATAGCCCCCTTCTGTAAGAATACATTTAGCCAATCAATTAAAACATAGATAAGTT